>NW_019014679.1:304294-322711 GCF_000150535.2 Carica papaya | reverse complement strand
AAATATAAATTTATGGGAAATAGTTAATTAAGAAAAAAGACTAATTAATTTGTAGAGCTCTCTCAATTGTTTTGAGGGGATCTTGAGTTCTTGATGATTACTTGTATGGATTTTGATGATCTGATTTTGATGATATATATATATATATATAGAAAATTAATATGATCAGATTATTAATACCAATCATTAAAAACACAACATGATAATACATAGAAAATCTTTTAATGATTTGTATCTCAAATAATTTTCATCTTATATATATATGCACACTAACATATGTGCATAAAAAATTAAATAATATAATGTATGTATTTACTATATATCTTGATGACTTATATGTTGAAAAATCACTTTTAAAAAAAAATTGAATATAACATTTCCTAAAAGTGTTGATTTAAGATTTTGACCACCTAAATATAGAATCGTACTCACATGTATGAACTTTTGGAATTTAATGATAATAATTTTAATTACATATCTAAATTAAAAGGTCAATTTTCGGTTTTTTTTTTCTTCAACAAGATAATAATTTTGTTTAAATGTCTTCGTTATATATATATATATATTATATAATTTACGTAAGTGTAATTTTTTTTTATAATTTATTTTCTTTTTATCAAAACGACAAATAATTTACTTTTAAATTTTTTTTTTAGAATTGTACAAAATCAAAATATTTTGTACTTATTCGGTTTTGCACTTTATAGTTTTGTGCAATTAGATCACTCTATCAATATAAATCACAATAAATATTTAACATTGTCGGTTTGTGATTACGTGGATGTTGATGTAGTATTTTCATACACGTGACATTGGTGTGATACATATTTGATTCCTGCAAGTTTTATTTTTTTTTAGTTTTATAGGGCCTGCATTTCTTAAAAATAGTATCAATAAATGATATAACTAGTCAGGTAAAAATTATTACATCGCAACGCTCTATATTAAAATCACGTGATTTAATACATATTTTTTTATATTGTGTCTGTACCAATATATAAATTTTTCATATAAACTCCTTTAACTTGCGTATTTTTTTTTCTCATTAAAATATTCATTAATTTGTTCTAGTTTGAATTTAGGAAAAAAGTAATTTATAGGTTATAAAAATTAAAAATGTTCAAAAATTTAAAGAGATTATAAGACAATGGAATAAATAGGAGAAATGTCGTTGGTTGCTTAAATGTTTTAATATATTAAGTAGAAAGACACAAGGTGATGATATTATGATTTTCAAAATGTACATGTGATACTTTAATTATATATAGTTTATATTAGATAAAAATTGTAAATATTTTATATACATTTATTAGATTACCATAAATTTACTTGTATTTTTTGACATAATGTAATATATAGAAAATTTGTGTATAGTAGTAATCAAAATTAGTTATAGAAAACAACACATGAATAATCATTGTTTTAAAGTTCATCAACGTGTGTACCTTTAAAAGTATTTTATCTCATATCATGAAAATAGTGAACCCACATCAAACCATAGGCAAAATTTGGTATAAGACCTACTATCTTGCAAAATAGTATGATTTCCATATCTATACACTTATATTATACATTTTTTATAGAAAATTTATTCAATGTTTTTTTAGTTTTGTAATAGATCGCTAGTAAGTGGAAGGAAAAATAAAAACTAATATATAAAGTTATTTATTTAAAAACTAAATAGTCAATTTGCAATTAATGTATATATATATGTATATATATCTACAAAAAGGGTAAAGGTAGGTTTTTATGTCCTAATCCTATATGCTAAATTTATTACAACATATTCTAATTTTCACCAAAATTTTTATTTAAATTTAGTATGTGTATAAATATAAAATTTTCGTACAAGAAGTATAAGTAATATACAATCCACATATATAAGGCAATAAAATTAAAAAAAAAAATTATTTTTAATACAGACATCACACATTCTAACTCTTTTTAATATTTATTTATCATAACAATTATTTTAATAATTAATTATTTCTATTTTTTTCTATGAGTTATGAATTGAAATTATATATTATTATATACATGTTATTTAATTATTAAAATATATAATTCAAATAATAATTATCTTTAAACCCAAACTTTGTCTTTACCTAAACAGAAACTAATACACAAAAACCAAAAAAAAAAAAAATCGTAAATATGATAAAGTACAGGGGTATTTTTGTAAAAACATATTGTCTACATGCGTAACCGTTAGAATATAAATAAAATAATAAAATAATAAAAAATATGACGTGTACAGACTAGCCACCCGCCCCCAGCACCTTATACAGCTGCGCTCGCCTTTCTCCCTTTTTGGCTCTCTGTCCATATAAAAACGACGAGAGCCTCACTGAACTCGAGAAGAACCAAAACTGCTCCTCTTCTCTGCTTTTCTTCCAAACAACCTCATTTTTCGACACAGAAAAAAGTTACAGAAGAACATACCAGTTATCCATGGCGGCCGCCGTAGATCGGGGACTGATGGTAAGGAAGCGGCTTGCTATTGCCGTCGATGGAACAGTCTCCATGGCTCCTACTTGGCCCACCATTGTCGACGACATCATCAAAAAGATCGTTAGGTTTATATCTTCTTCCGATCTTTCGTTTCTGCTGCTGCTTCTTCTTCTTCTTATGATGTTTTGTTGTTTGGGTTTAGTAGATCGGGCTGCTTGATCATAAAATGGTTTCTGGGTTTTTCTCGGCATTATTGTTCTGGAGTTGGTAAAACTTTCACTAGATAGCTTGTTTGTTTTGCCTGATCAGAAAATGATAAGTCATGATAATTAGTTCGTGTATGCTTACCTTTCTTCAGTTGAATCCGCGGGGTATATATATATATATGTGTGTGTGTATATATATTCTGCGAAAGTGTTTGCTTGAAGTTTCATGCATGAGAACTCCATTTAGGGAGTTGTTTCATGTGGGTTTTGAGTCTTCGGGTCTTTCTGTGGTTGTAGTTGACTATTTGTGACAAAAGGTGACATATATATCTACGTTATATATGTATATATATTACATGTGATATATATCTGTGTGTAGATGAGTCAATTGAAAATGAAAATGGTCTGAAAGTTGGTGGGGGAGGGGGGAATATTTAATTACTAGAAAGATGAAAAGATTTTCATGAGAAAACATATAATTGTTTGTGTATACACGCACATATACATGTATGAGTACAAAATAAAAAAAGATGAAATATAAATTGATGGGAAATAGTTAATTAAGAAAAAAAGACTAATTAATTTATAGAGTTCTTTTAATTGCTTGATTAATATCAATCATTGAAAGTATAATATGATAATTCATACAAAACATTTTGTTGATTTCTGCCTTGGATTATTTTTACTTTATATATATATATATATACAAAAAATGTAAATGATTCAATATATGTATTTACTGTATATCTTGATGACTTATGTGTTGAAAAATCACTCTGTAAAAATGTTTGAATATAACATTTTCTTATTGTTTAAAAGTGTTCACTTCAAATTTTGACCACCTATACATAGGATTATACTTACATGTATGAACTTTTGGAAGTCAAATGATAATAATTTCAATTACATATAATCTAGATTAAAAGATCATTTTTTAACTTTTCTTTTTCTTCTGCAACAACAAGAGAATGACTTAGTTATATCTATATTATATAATCTACGCATCAATGACTTTTTATAAATTTTTTTTTTAAAATACCAAACGATTCACTTTTAGATTTTATAGAATTGTATAAAATTAAAATATTTTGTATTTATTCGGTTTTGAATCTTTTGATTTTATGCAATTAAATCATTCCGTTAATATAGATTACAAAACATATTTAATATTGTTAGTTTATATTTAAGTAGATGTCGATATATTATTTGTGCACACATCACATTTACATGACGTATATTGCAGTATCTAGCTAAATAGAAGAGATTCGTATTTTTTTCTTGAAAGAGATTGATTTAAAATTTGTTTTGCGAAAACATTCAACGATTTACTTTTATATTTTATGAAATTGTACTAAATCAAAATATTTTGTGCTTATTCAATATTAAATCTTTTGATTTTATGGAATTAAGACATTCTCTCCGTATAAATTACAAAAAAAAAATTGTTAGTTTATGCTTATGTAGATATTGATATACTTTTTTTGCAAAGTCGTGACATATATTGTAGTATCTAACCAAATTAGAAGATATTTATATATATTTTTAAAAGACCTTGATTTATTTGTTTTTTTACGAAAATTTCAAACGGTTCATTTTTAAATTTTATAACATTGTACGAAATCAAAATATTTTATACGTATTCAATTTTAAACTTTTTGATTTTATGCAATTAAATCAGTTTGTCAATACAAATCACAATAACTACTTAACATTTTTAATTTACACTTATGTGGATGTTGATATAGCATTTTTGCACAAGTAACATTGATACTATACATATTATATATCACGTGTATAAAAATTCAACGTAAGTATTCATATAAGTACAGATAAACAATATTAATAACGACTTTATTGTCACGTAGCGGCACTTTTTGCCCTTTTAGGGACGGTTTTTGATGTCGTTCTAGAAAGCAGTCAAGCTTACTGATTTTCATATGATTCATTTAATAATTCAATTTGGTGAGGTTTTATTCAGGGAATTCAATACCTGTGGTGCATCAACAAGCCAGGTATGTATTTTTCCAATTTATTTTTCACATAAATTATTTAAAATAATTAAAAATATTTAAATATTAAAATTAAAAACTGGTAAAAATATATTGAATGTCAAATTAAATAAATAAAAAATTATTCTTATTGTTGGTACTTATTGACTATATGTACAGGGCCCACCTTGCACAGTCAATGAATTTGGAGTTATCATGTTCACTACTCATGGACCTCACAGTCGTACGTATCCATTCTCTCCCTTTTTAATTCTTTCTTATGATTACATATATGTAAATGTATACATACACAGGTCTTTATAATAAAAATATTTTTTATAAAGTTATAGAAAAATTTTATATTATTATTTTTTTACTCATCACGTATTTAATTATTTTAAAAACTTATAAGCTTTTTTTTAATTATTTTTTTTTTCACTTATCGAGTATATTATAATATTTAATTTAAAAATTAAAATTTTATTATTTTATAATATTTATTAATCTGTAATATTTTATTTAATAATTTAAAATTTAATAATATTATATTATTATGAATAGAGCAATGATATTGATATTATAAGAATGGTAATAGTTTTTATTTTTAAATTTATAATTTTTATTTTACTTAAATAGTAAGTTTATTTTTTGAAAAATTAAATGAATTATTTTTTCTTTCATTCGTGTAAAAGAAAATTTATGACTGTTAAATTTTTTTAATTAAAATAGAAATAATAATTTAATTACCGGTTTTTTTTTTAATAAAAAAAAAAAAGAAGAAGTGGGATCCCTAAATACACCTTCTCTCCCTCCACTCTTTTTTTATTTGCTGAAAATTCCCCGCCCTCTGTCACAGCCATTTTCAGCAAAATTGTACCTGATGGAAAATTCTCTGTTCACAATCTCATACACTGAAGCTTCTCGTTATTCTTCCTTTTCTTCTTTGCAGCTTGCTTGGTACAAGCAAGTGGCTGGACGAGAAATGTGGAAATATTTCACGAATGGCTTGCAGGTCTCAGCTTTCTTGGTGGAGGCCATTATGAATCTGCCATTGCTGAAGGCCTCGCTGAGACCCTAGTGGTATCTCTCTATATAAACATATACATTTAGTTCCAGTATCTATATAAATATATATATACACACGCACACACGAATAGAATACTCTTGTAATGATCGGTTAATGATGATCTTGGTATTGATGCACTAATTTTATAACCAGATGTTGCCAAAGAAGGCCCACGGAACTGCAGACGAATTGTTCAATGAAGAGCAGAAGCACTGCATTTTGGTTGCAGGAAGCAAGCCGTTTCCTCTGGTCACACCAGTGTTTGTTCCAAAGATCATTAAATCTCCAACTGGGGATTATCCCTCTGAACAAATTGAAAACGTACTAGCTGATGCTGAACAAGTTGCTCGGCTCTTCATTCAGGTATACATACATACATAGTACATACACACACACACACACATATATTTATCTGTAAGATTTATATATTTTTGTTGGATGAGTTAGTCTCTTCGTTTCTATATCGGTTAGAATTAAGAAATCCTTACTAAAAACTACCCTCTCACTAGAGGAGTTTTTATTTGAAATTCTGTAAACATCAGACACGCACACACACACACAGAGCATAAACAATAGATTGCATAAGTTTATTAGTTTTTGGAAAAATTGGTGATAATCAATTATTTCAACAAGGTATTTCAGCAATAGTTTATAGTATAAAATTAAATATTGGAAACCCTATCCCCTCGTATATAATTTGCTCATCATCCCTTTGCTTGCTTCTTTCTAATTTAACTTGCATTCCCTAACTCGGTTTTGGAGTTTTATGCTTTCTTTGTGTTTGAGCTCCTGCTATAAGCTTAACAATTTTGCTTAGAGAGATTTATCGTAGTACACAAATATTTATATTATTTTTGTTTTTAATTGGTTATGATTGGTTAATTGGCTGATGTTCTTGACTATATGTACTGAAGCTTGCTTCTTTCCATATGTAGTGCTCTGTGTCTCTCTCTGTGCTATCTGCCAAGAGGTTTCCGAACTTAAAAGAAGTTTTCATTGCGGTATGAATGATTCTTCTATTACAATATAATTACAGTCTTTTCCTAGTATTAATATACAGCATGATTCTACAGACAGTTGATAAATCCTGAACTAGATTGATTTAATATAATGGTAGATCAAGTAGTTAATTAAATATATTGATATACAAGCATTCGTGGTGGAATCATAAAGCAGAATTGATTATTAACCAAATCAAAGGAAGGATTCATCATATTGCCAACATGATTCATATCAGTACGGCCTGTTTGTTTCAGAGTTTATTATATTTTCCGTGGATATTACTGAATATATAGAATATAATTGTAGTTTTCATATTTGATTTATAACTGGAACAATTTATGTTAAATTCTATAACAATTGATTTCTATTCAGCAAAACCTCCTTTTATTATGTTCATAACTCCTATTCCAAAGCATTGACATTTTTGGACGAAATGTAGCTACATATGCTTTTTCTTTTTTTTTTTTAATAAAAGAAACTGTAAATATATTCATGTAGACATCAAGGGGGCACTGCCCATGGACAAAAATTTACAGATCAGTAAAAGTATCTTCAATGCGACCAAAATCATTTAAACTATCAAGGTTGTATCCTAAAATAATAGAACCGAAAAGATATAATCATTTGTTTTTGATGTTAGCGAAATTCCCCTCAAGACCATCAAAAACTCTAATATTCCTTTCTTTCTATACGATCCAGAAGATTTGTTAGTGCGATTAGTCTGAAACATCTGTTTTTAGCAATAAGACCCTGCCAAGCAAGAAACTCGACCTTCACAGAACCAACAATAACACACTGAATACCCATGAGGCTGAAAATCTCGATCCAAAGTCCATATTTGATAGGACACCAAAGTAAAAGGTGACTGCATGTTTCCAGATTTTATTTGCATAAAGAATGTCTTTTTACTAAGTGGAATCCTCTCTTCATGAGATTGTCGATTGTCAAAATTCGTTCTTTGGCAGCTTCCCAAGCAAAGAAAGAAATTCTAGGTGGGGCTTGAGATTTCCAAATCATTTTATTTGGGAAATCAATTTCATTTCCAGCAGAGGAGTCCTCCAGATGCTTCGAAAGAGAGGTGACAGAAAACATACAATTTTTGTTCGGCTTCCAGTTAAGTCTATCTTCTCTGTTACTCAGTTGGATGGTGGCAAGAATCCGGGTTAAATTAATGTATTCCTCCAATTCCCAGTCTTGAAGGTTACGGTTAACAACCACGTTCCCTGGTAAGGAATTGTTGCCCTCAAAGGCTTCCTCAACCAGCATATATTTGTCCCGTGCAATTGCAAAAATAAGGCGGAAACGGATTTGGAATTTGCAATCCCAAACCACACATCATGCCAAAAATGAACTTTATTTCCATTGCCAGTGACCCAAGTAGCAATTCTGAATAATATGGTTATGTTGCATGAAGCTTTTCCATAAACTCCTTCCATAGGTGCTGCATTCCAATATGGTCAGATCATATAACCCGTTGCTAAACCACTTGAATTCAATAATATTTTTTTTGAGGCATCTAATATCATTTCAGAATTTCCAGACCCATTTGCCGTGCAAAGCTTTGTTAAGTGTCAAAAGAGACCTAACTCCCAGCCCCCCCCTCCTCCCAGGTTATTTGAGATCTTCCCAACTGACCAAATGGAATTTACGACTGTTATCATTATCACCCCAAAGGAAACGACATTGCTTCCAATTTTTTGGCCACATTAGCCAGGATGGTGAGCACCGAGAGGTAAGAAATTGAGAAGATTGGATAGGGTGCTTTTAATGAGAGTGAGCCTACCACCTTTGGACAGAAAGTTCCTTTTCCAATTGGCCAATCTGTTTTGGAAAATGACAATTATTAGCTCCCAACAGCTGCTCTCTTTGCATTTAGCACCAAAGAGGATGCCCAAGTATTTGATGGACAAACAGTAGCTTTACATCCCAGTACTTTGGCGAAAGAAGATTCAGGACAGTCAGATGCAAAATTCCACTAGTTCAGATTTGTCATAATTAACCTTTAAGTCAGAGACAACTTGGAAGCAGAGGAGGATGCATCTCAGGTTTAGAAATGAGTTGGTGTCCAGTTGACGAAAGAATAGAGTGTCATCAGCAAAGAAGACGTGTGAAATTTCCATTTGTTTGTCCCTGTTGCCCACCAAGATACCCTTCATCAACGGAATATTTTTAGCTCTATCAACCAATTTGTTAAGAGCTTACGTGACAATAATAAAGAGTAGAGGGGAAAGGGAATCACCTTTGTCTCAAACCCCTGTAAGCATTAAAGAAAGTAGGCGGACCACCATTTATTAAGATGGCAAAGCTGGTAGAGGAGATGCAAGTGCGAATCCATCCCCTCCATTTTTGCCCCAAACCCAATTTATCGAGCATGTAATCAATAAAGGTCCAAGATACATGATCAAACACTCTTTCATATCAAGTTTACATAGAATACCTTGGCTTTTTTTTTTTTTCTCTGTAAACCTCATCAACGATTTGATTTGTCATAATAATTGCATCTGTTATCTGTCTCCCTTGGACGAAGACTTGCTGATTTTCCCCAATGATTGAGTTGAGGATTTTAGATAAGTGGTTTGTCAATACTTTTGGAAGAATTTTGTAGACACTCTCAACGAGGCTCATTGGTCTGAAATCACTAATCTGCTTAGCATTTTTCTTTTGGGGACTAAAATCAGGAATGTGGAGTTTATTGATTTCACAAATGAGGAGTTTTTGTGGAATTCATTTAAAAATTCAAGAAAATCATGTTTTATCACCCTCCATTATTCCTGTAAGAACTTGAGGTTGAAGCCGTCGGTCCCGGAGCCCTATCACCATCGCAAGCGTGAAGGCTGTCATAAATCTCCTCCTTACTGAAATCTGCTTCCATCTGTATTTTAGCAAGGTCATCAATTCTGGAAAATAGTAGGTTATCTAGTTTTGGGTCTTATGCTGAAATCTTCAGTGTATAAATTCTGGAAATATGCTTTAACTGCTGCTCTCATGGTAGTGTTTCTCTCAAAACTGTTATTGTCAACAAGGAGCTCTTCCACATAATTGCTTCTTCTTTGATCATTTGCTAAGTATTGAAAATATTTTGTACTTCTATCTCCATTTTTGAGCCATTGCTCTCTAACTTTTTGCTTACATGAAATGGCTTTCATATTTAATTTGTTAGCCAGTTTAATCTTTAAAAGCATTATTTCTCTCTGTCATCATCAGAGATACTTGAAATCATTTCAGCATTATCCATGAGTTCAATTTCCATCATGATGCCTCTGATTTCGAATTCTTCAGCCCTGCCGGCACTAATGTCGCACTTTTTATTTCATCCTTCAAATATTTAAGCTTCTTGGCAAGCTTGAAACTGGCAGTACCACTGTTTCCAGAACTAGACCAAGCCATTTCAACCAGAGCCCGGAAAGCATCTGTTCTGAGCGATTTGTTGTCAGAGTCTAAAAGGGGTAGGTTCCTTTCTCCTCCCATGTATATTTGGGCTTAGCTGTTTGGCCCATAGACATTGATCAGACTGGTTTTTCTGGGCATGGTTCAGGCCAATGGAGCTTTGCTTTTCCTGTACAGCCGACTCTGATTCCAGTTTGACCATCTGGCATTTGATTTTTGGTAGGCGGGTCAGAGAGGTCAGCCTTTTGAAATTTGAATTTCGAAGACTTCTGGTTCGGGTATCTTCTTCTCCACCTGTTTGTGGGAGTCGTTGCTTGAGCTCACTACTCGAGCAAAAGTTTTGCCACCCACTGCACTGTTTCAACTGTCACACCGTGGTTACAATTGGGGCAGCAGAGAATCATCTGACAGTGTTGAGATTCACAATATTTTACAACAGTTGTCCTTTCAGTGTTTATCGTTGCTGACGGCTTCATTGTGTTAAGGACGGATGCGTCCATTGTGGCTGGTGCGCCATCTTTAAAAGGGTTAACCAGAGGGACCTCAGCCAGATCGAATATGGCTTTCATGATGCGCCACCAGCCTTCTGCCTTGAAATCATTGGGAATAAAAATCCTTGACTGATTTACCTCTTTCCTTCGACAACACATGGCATCTACCTCTTCCATTCCTGACCAATACGAAGAAAAGATGGTGATGATGACTTTTTTTGTATGTTCCCCATGAATTACCACCTTTCTTCGAGTAGAAATCGCTTAGAGCTTCAATAATCCAGCTGACTTCTTCTTTATTTAGTGTAATGGACACTTTATTTCCTCTACTGTTTTCGCTGGTTCGAATTCCATCTAGTTTTTTCCGTCGCAGGTGATATTGAAAGATTTGCTACCAATAAGCACGAATCTTTTAGTCTTTCTGCCTGTATATTGGTAACTAAGGTCCTGAAGAGAATAGGTACTCACGATGGCACTTATAGGGTTCAGGTTGAAGATGCAAGAGGAGAGGAAAGTTTTCGCTAGTTTAGGGAGGGTTATACAGAAGGGAGGTTATTAAAGAGAGAAAGTTTTAGACAGAGAGAGGGAAACATTAAGCATAAAGGTTGTGTTTCATTCAAAATGACAACTTTGAATGAAAAAAAATCAGGACATTTTATATAGAGAACACAAGAATATGCATGGTTTTGTAGGCCGGGATGGTGGGAAGGAGGCTCTCCCTACTTCAATGAAGTGGGGGAATTCAGACAGAGATTGCGTCTATATAGAAGGACAAAGTAACCTTGTCCGAATCTTCCTAATTGAGGTAGCGAAGAGGACTATCATGCCTTTCCCGGAGGAGAAATTGTCGGAGAACAATGTAGGGGATTGTTTGAGAACCTTCCACTGGTTCAATATAACCAACATTCACATAGAGATGGAATACAGATGGAATACAAATTCACTTCTTCATATTTCAGCTGGAATACTTTCCTATGAGCATTGAAATTCTTAGGTATTTTCTTTAGCAGATCATGTTAAATAAATGCATTGTTCAAATGGATGACCTATTGATCTTTCAATGGCTACATTAAGGCTATATTTGTGATAGACTTAGAGAACTAATAGAATTTAGATTTTATTTGCAAAAGTTCTCCCCAAAATAGAAAAAGGATCTTATATTGGAATTTCTCAGGAAACTAAAGCATGTTTTGAGTTCCACAAAAATTATTATAATACAATTTATATTATCTGCTAATTGAACTAAGTAATTTGTGAACGATTCTTACAATTATGAATTTGTTTTAAACATGGCCTAAAGCTCTTCACATTCTTACGATTTGGTGTTCATTTCTTCATATGCAAGTTACTTTTTACACTGATTCCACCGTGCTGCTGACAGCTGAACTGTGCAAAAATGCAGGCAAATCCAGATGCCAGTGAAGCAGACATTTCCTTTAGGAGTGAGAAGCATCCGGCATTTCTCATTCTGCTGTCCCGGAAATTTCCGGAGGCTTGTGCTGCTATCTATGGGCCTGGAGCAGCAGACTCATCACTAGTCTCTGCCATGGGAAACAATACAGGAACCCCTCTAGTCCATGATGAGACTGAATTTGATCTTGACCTTCCAGGTGGGTCAATGAATTAGACCAATTGCTATTGTTTCAAAAGGCAAATGTTCTTGGAAAAAAGGTCTTTGAACTTGGTCGTCTTTGAAGGATAGTTTTTTCTTTTCTGTTTTTTTTCAAAAGCTATTAGTGATGCTCTTTCTGGTGTAGCTAGCTTCTGTCTTGTTTTATGAAATGTAAACTGAGGTAGAAAGTTTGTGAAGTAGACTTGAAAGTTTATGGTTTTGAAAAGCTATCAATGTACTATGTTTCAACATTTTGGAGAAAAGAAATAGTTTCTTGATTTGCATATTCAAGCTGTTGAATTGAATTATCTTATGTTCAGTTCATAGTGCAAACAGCGTGAAGCTGAGAGCACTCTACCAGTGAATATTAGGAATGTCAAATCATAGTGTTCAATGGTTTATATATCTAGTAGGTATGCTATCTATCACCATATGATTTTAGGTTAATCTTATTACCGATTAGTTACAAAGAAGGTTAGAAATGAAGTATTAACAATTTCTCACCTTTATTTGTTCTCTATTCAGAAACTGACAAAATGAGATCACAAAATTAACTTAGTGCAATGGTTACGCTAGGTAAACAAGTTCACTAGGTTTTCACCAACTATGAAGATTTGAAGTACAAAATTTTTTATCCAGTTCTTATATCACTCTTTTTTAGCTCATAAAAATATTAATATTTAATAAAAGAAAATTTGACCTTAAAAGAAAAAGAAATAGTAGAATCCTAAAGAGCTTCAACTCCGAACTGGACTCTTTAATTGAAAAAATGTAATCCAAGTAGAAAAATAGCAATGATGACAATTAAGCAATACAGTAAACTAGAAAAAAATAGAATTATATTCTGTAACCAGATTTAATTTAATGCATCTAGTGATGAATCATGCCAACTTGGCAAAATTAATGTGGCCCAATTTTGGCAACAGTAGCACATAAGATTTCTAGCTAACTTGATGTTGAAGAACTGTTGTTGTCATCGAACTAAATGTGGTAGGACTTAAAAGGCTGTTGATGTATTGTATCAGTTGAGCCTAAACTTTGAATCCTTTCTGAGCAAAATGCAGGGCTAAGGAGCTATTATAAGTCAGATTTGAAATGAACATCTCTTTAAGCCTTGATGAACATCTCTTGAGGCTAACTCTCCAATTTTCTTTTTGTTTCTCTGGCGAGGATTTCTCTTCCTCCCTGGCTGTATTTTTCTTTCTCATCTTAATAATATCTTGTTTTATAAAAAAAATAGAAAAAAAGAACACTACATGAACGAATATAGAGACATAGAAGGCAAAATGTATGAATAGTTATGGACCAAATGATCCTGTGAGCAATGTACGGAGTCTCCCACTTATTAACAGATGTTAATCTCTCATCGACAAGTATAAGGATTTGTGTTGGCTTATATACCTGTTGAAATATTCTATCTATTATCATGCTGTTTAGTTGGTTTAAATTTAACATGACATTAAAGCTTAGCTTCCTGGTTAATCAGATTTGGAAGGTTAAGACACTCCCAAGAATAACTTTCTTTGCATGGGAAGTGGAACGAGAATGTATCCTAACCATTGATAAGTTGATGAAAAGGAGTAAAATTCTGGTTAATGGTTGTTATATGTACAAGAAAGCTGCTGAATCTTATAATCACATTCTTCTCTGGTGTTCAGTGATGTACAACAGTTGGACAATTGTTTATGGTCTGCTGGGGATTAACTGGGTTATTGCCTGAACAGTTACAGATAAATTACGGGCATGAAATGAGATATGTACAAGGAAAAAATTTGTAAATCTTGTTCATTTTATTTTTTGGGTGATGTGGAAAGAAAGAAAAATAGAGTTTTAATATTGGGTCATGACATTTATTGGTTGGAAGATTTTGGGAATATCATTTATTTACTAACTGAGATATAAATATTTTGTAATGGGTGACGCTCTCTTGGTGTCATATAATTATAGTGCATTCTTTTTATCTCAAAAAACAAGCTCTGGGTTGTCTACCTTTTATAGCTTGGCCTTGTTTATGCTTATCCACTCATGCTCAAGTTTTAAGAAAATGGAGTACGATAATCTACTTTATTTAACTAATCTACTTTATTTTCCCTCAACTTGATCGAAATACTCTATAAAGCTCATGCACAAATAATATTGTCAAATATCTGTTTTTATTATTCCTCGTCAATGCTACTTTGAGACTCTTATGAATGGAGTTACTGTCTCACTCGTCCACTGTGGTACGATCTCATTTATGGCAAAAATTTTAGAAAAAATCTCCTAAATCTTCCTTTCCATTAATAGGCATTGTACGAACAAGCAAAACTGGCAAATGACTCTGTCTTATCTGTTATGTTCAAAAATTAATTTGATGACAAGTTCTAGATTATTTGTTGAACGGTTATTAGACTCATGGATTTTCGTGCTTGTTTTGCTTCTAGACTCTACTAACATATTTAGCACCATACTTTTATGTTTTCTTTTTTAAAATTCATGAAATTTATGACCGAGTTCTTAACTAGTTTAGTCTCTCTCTCTCTTTTTTTTTTGGCAGAGGAGGACATTTTGTTCCTTAGAAAAATATTTTGTGATCCCCTTGATCAGAAAAATACTTCTGCAGCATGCAATTCAGGCCTAGTTGGAATGGTAAGAGATGTCTTATAATTTGTGCTCATTTCTTTAGATGCTAGTAACTCTTTTACATCGATTCCAGTTCGCTGCTGACTGCTGAACTGTGCAAAATTGCAGGCAAATCCAGATGCCAGCAAAGTAGACATTTCCTTCAGGAGTGAGAAGCATCCGTCAGTTCTCATTCTGAGATTCCCAGAGGCTTGTGCTGCTACCTATGGGCCTGAAGCAGCAAACTCATCACTAGTCTCTGCCATGGGAAACAAAATGGGAACCCCTCTAATCCATGATGACACTGAGTTTCATCTTGACCTTCCAGGTGGGTCAATGAATTAGACCAATTGGTATTTGTTTCAAAAGGCAAATCTTCTTGAAAAGATGTCTGTGAACTTGGTCGTCTTTGAAGGATTGTTTTGCTTTTTTTTTTCCAAAAGTTATGAGGGATGCTCTTTTTGGTGTATCTAGCTTCTGTCTTGTTTTATGAAATGCACACGGAGTAGAAAGTTTGGGAAGCAGCCTTGAAAGTTTATGGTTTTGAAAAGCTATCACTATGCTATGTTTCAGCATTTTGGAATAAAAAAGGTTTTTGTTTTGCATATTCAAGCTGTTGAATTGAATTGTCTTATGT
This sequence comes from Carica papaya, assembly GCF_000150535.2. The sequence goes on along the minus strand of NW_019014679.1, from coordinate 307,270 downwards.
TGAGTTCATAGTGTAAGTAGCGTGAAGCTGAGAGCACTCTACCAGGTTAACATTAGGAATGTCAAATCCCAATGTTCAATGATTTATATATCTATTAGGTACTCTATTTATCACCATATGATTTTAGGTTAATCTTATTCCGATTAGTTATAAAGAAGATTAGAAATGAAGTATTAACAATTTCTCACCTTTACTAGTTCTCTATTCAGAAACCCACAAAATGAGATCACAAAATTAACTTAGTGCGATAGTTAAAGCTAGGTAAACAAGTTCATTAGGTTTTCACCAACTATGAAGATTTGAAGTACAAAATTTTTTATTAACCACCTATGTAACTCTTTCATTAAATATTGATATTTAATAAAAGAAAAACTGATCTCAAAAGAAAAAGAAATAGTAAAATCCTAAAGAACTTCAAGTCCAAACTGAAAACTATTTAATTAAAAAAATCTAATCTAATTAGAAAACTGGCAATGATGACAACAAAAGCAATATAGTAAATTATAAAAAAATAAAATTATATTCAGAAACAAATTTAATCAATGCGTCTAGTCTTGTATTCATGCCACCTTGGCAAAAATTAATGTGGCCCAATTTTGACAACAGTAGCACACTACATTTCTGGCTAACTTGATGTTGAAAAACTTTTGTTGTCATCTAACTAAATGTAATAATACTTAGACGACTGTTGATGTATTGTATCAGTTGAGCATAAACTTTGAATCCTTTTCGAGTAAAATGCAGGCATAAGGAGCTATTGTAAGTCAGATTTGGAATGAGAATCTCTTTAAGCCTTGATGAACATCTCTTGAGGATAAGCTCCAAATTTTCTTTCTGTTTCTCTGGCGAGGATTTCTCTTCCTTCCTGGCTCTACTTTTCTTTCTCATCTTGATCATATCTTCTTCTTTAAAAAAACAAAAGAACTCTACATGAATGGATGTAGAGAAATGGGAGGGAACTTGTATGAACAGTCATGGACCAAATGATTCTGTGAGCAATATAGGGAGTCTCCCACTTATTAATAGATGTTAATCTCTCATTGACAAGTATAAGGATTTGTGTTGACTTATATATCTGTTGAAATATTCCGTCTATTATCATGCTATATAGTTGGTTTAAATTTAATATGATTTTAAAGCTTAGCATTGTCTCTACCTTATAGTGTGGGCTTGTTTGTGCTTATCCAGTCACACACAAGTTTTAAGAGAATGAAGTATGATAATCCACCGTTTCTTACTAATCTACTTTATTTTCCCTCTACTTAATCTAAATGCTCCATAAATCTCATGCACAAATAATCTTGTCAAATATTTGTTTTCATTACTTTTTACCAATGCTACTTCAAGCCTCTTATGAATTGATTTACTGTCTCACTTGTCCACTATGATATGATCTCATTTATGGCAAATATTTTGGGAAAAATCTCTCAAATCTTCCTTTTCATTAATAGACATTGTACGAAGCAAAGCTGCAAATGGTTCTGTCTTATCTGTAATATTCAAAAATGAATTTGATGAAGAGTCCTAGACTATTCTTCGAGCAATTATTAGACCCATTGATTTTCATGCTTGTTTTGCTTCTACTCTCTACACTAACATATTTAGCAGCATACTTTTATGTTTTTCTTTTCCTTTTTAAGTTTTATGAAATTTATGACTAAGTTCCTAATTAATTTAGTCTCTCTTTTCTTTGCAGAGGAGGATATTTTTTTCCTTCAGAAAATATTTTGCGATCCCCTTGGTCAGAAAGATACTTCTGCAGAATGCAATTCTGGGCTAATTGGAATGGTAAGAGATGAATCATATACTAATACTCAAAGATATGTTTCTAAGATTCTTATGTTGCATTACTTAGGTCTATATTTTGTTTCTATTCTATTCTTAAATCTTAATTATTTGATGTTTCAGAATTTTTTTTATGTTTACATGTTTGATATGGTACATGATGAAACCAACTTCATGATGATGTATTCATATTCTTGTTAAAGGAGGAATCATGAAAATAATTAATTTGAATTGAATATAAAATTAAGTCTGAATTAGAATGTTATATTCGTCTAAATGTATCCATTTACATTGTATTTTCTTTCTTATGTCACAGAATTAAAAATTGAATCGCGTCATAACATCCATGAAATTTTCTTTTCCATCCTAAATTTTCTCTAACAATTATCATAAAACTATTTTCTTGGTGATGAAGGAACTTGAAACTGCATTTTCTTCTCAATCACAGCCGGCTTTTCCAAATCCTCCTCATGATTCACTTCCAGATTTTGACGCTGCTTTACCATCTCCAACTTTAGAAGAGATCCTAGGATACAACGGGACACAAAATGCACTTGTGGAAATGGAAGCAAGCACTTATCAGCAGGAGAAAGTGATAAGCTGCAGTGCGAATACTGGAAACACTTATCAGCAAGCTGGAAGCACTTATCCGCAGGTGCAAGTGATGAGCTCCATGTTCAAAACTGGAGACACTTATCAGCAGGGACCAGTTCTAAGCTCCCTTACTAATGGTGCAAACACTTATCAGCTAGGACGAGGGACAAGATCCATCTCCAATACCAGGAAATATTGCGGAAGAAAGCAAAGGGCAGTTGGTAAACGGCCAAGGACTGAAAATTCTATGCCATTGGCTGGCATAGTATCACAAGCATTAGACACCGCACAAAACAGCAGCAACAGTTTGCTTATGTCCAAAATCCCCACTCTTTCGGGAAATTTTAATAATCTCCAGATGTCTGGAAACCTGGGAGCAACAGAGACTGCGATTGCTAGTCCGTTCATTCCAATATTTGAAACTTCTCAGATCTCTGAAGTTCAGACAAAGGCTTTCTGGGGAGAAAAGGTCCTTTTCATCCACAGTCTTCGATCATAGACAACCAAAGGCATTGTCAGTGAATTCTGCACGGTTCCCCAAACAAAACTATCTCATCTTCATCTGCAGCTTCTCTTGTGCTCAAATATCATGCCCCC
>NW_019014679.1:261364-279344 GCF_000150535.2 Carica papaya | reverse complement strand
ACATCAGCACAATGCAAATATCATAACCATCTGAATGGAAGCAACATCAAGAGGGAAAAAAATAAAAGAGAGAACATACCTAGGAATCCTTTCCAAAAGAAGGACATAGCCATCAGAAGTAATCACTCGAATAGCTTCATATGGGTACCTAATACACAGAGAATAATGAGAAACGTAAAAAAGATGAAGAATGCCATTCATAAAAAAAATCAACTAGATAAAGGTAATATCAAATTTTCCTTACCCTAGTTCTGTTATGACGTCCTGACATGTCCGAGCATCAGTATTCAGAGATTGATGAAAGGAAGAAGTCCTTTCTGCGAGAGCTGGATCATCCTCTCCAAGAGTCGTTGTGGGTACAGAATCATCCAAACCAGTATCACTACTTTCTGAAATCCCAGCACTCAAAGGAAAAAACCATCTTAAGAGAATTCTGCACGCTTCTGATGGAGACAGAAGAAAATGTGCAGCCTTGTGGAAAAAATCAAATATTGTTTCTATGAAGATCTCGATGGCTAGGTGAAGATCCTGGTCAACAGATCATTAAAATACGTAAACATGACTACAGAAAAACATACAAATAATGAACGGTTAATGAAAGCACAATCTCCTAAGACAAAATAAATATTGTCAATGAAGGAACCTCAATGACACCACGTCTCCTGTCCGTGGTACGATGAACGACATGGTCCTTCAAAGTGCCTGTTTTCCTGAAAGAACGTCTTGGGGAAGGCTGATAACCTTCTTGGTCAGAAGGAGTTTTTGACCTCCTAGCATAAGATAAATGGAACAGATGAAGAGGTATCCTCAAGAAGAATTTTGCTGGTAACAGAATCCACGAAAATATGTATGTGATCCATTCCGTCCAATGTGTTTCATACTTAGCAAAAGTACTTGAGCGAGAAAACCGTGAACTGCGAGATGATGGTGTTGCAGGATATATTCCATCACTATCTTCTCCGGAAGAATAATCCAAGCTTGAAGTATCAGAATCAACAGAAAGCTCATGGATAAACTGGTTGAATGAGGACACCCCACTATCACCACATACAAAATTCAGAAACATGAGCAACTAAAATGTCAGTGATTCACTTGGGAGCTGACAGTATAGAGCAAATCTAAAGTGAAAACTGATTACAGCATTTTCCCACTTACTTCTCCATCCATCGTGGAAAACGAGGTCCACGGAAAGTTGGTCTGAGCTCCCAACCATGAATACCTTCCAGAATAGAAGCCTTCCCAGGCAGAAGGGTCAAAAGAAGTGCTGATACTCCATTTATCACTCTTGCAATGTTATTTAATGACTCGTAAGTGACTGTCTTCACAGATCTGCATCAAAATAGAAAGCAGAATAAATGCTCAAGATATTTTCCATTAAACAACGAAGAAGCTGAAGAAAATAATCAACAAAACCATCTAGCTTCTATTAACACCACCAAAAGTGAAATGAAACTGTAATTTTTAAAATTATCATAATTTTTTTTCTTTTTTTGAGATTGGTGTCTTAGAAAAACTGTCGAACAGATGCCTGAGTTCAACCTACACTTGCCTCATGATTCTACCAGTTGCAGAGTCAAATCTTTTAGGTATGTTTTAGAACTAACCAAACCAAATGTCTCAGAAAGGGTTAGCAGCCTCAATTACCATGCTCGGCTCCTCCCAAAAAAAAAAAGAAAAACCAGGAGAAAATGAGCTCCAAGAGAACTCAGGAAACAAGGCTTCCACTCATAGCCAATTAATTGACAAAAATCCCAGCCATAACGTATCTGGTCTCATGGTCCTATATCCCCTTCTTCACTGCCATGGAATACATATAAAAGCAACTCCTGGTAAAATACAGTCCTCCAATGATCTCCATGAATGTCTCGGGAGCATTCATGCCTTTTTTATTTCTTCAATTTCAGCCTTTGCTTTATCAATATAATCACGAAGGTTATAAATGTTCTTTCTAACACATGAATTACTGAAAGTTCGCATTATTATCATCTTTGTTAAAATCAACCCCCCCGACTCTTCTAGAAAAAGCCAACTCCACTACACAGCCATTCATTAATTGCTCCACCTTCAACTTAACAGATTATCTCAGTTGACATTTTAACCAAAAAGTACTTCTCCAAAGGAATCTTCTTGGTACAATTATAGAAGTCATTATGAAGGGAAAACAGTAGTTAATTCAAGCAGTATGGCGATGAAGTTTGTAAGATGGTTTTTTACAGAGATTTCTCACCCATGTTCCTTTAAAAAAAGACTTCAGACAAAGAAAAAGGAAATATTCTGTCTACCCCCCCAGTTTCCAACATCGATCATAATATTCCAATAAAAACAAGAATTCATCTCCATATCCATGTGTACCACCATGGGTTTGTATTTCCAAATGGAATATGATATAAGGTTTCTAAATTGCCACTTATATTACAGGCCATCCTCACAAGTCCCAGATCACTCCATCTTTTATTTTCATAACTTCACTCGTTAAAATAAAAGTCAATTTCCTCAGACGATGCACATATACAACAGAAAAGAAAATGAAGTAGAAGGCAAGTGTTATATATCTTGACCGGAACTAAATCAAGCTAACTCATTTAACCTCCAACAAAAATTTGTTTAGTTTCAGGTACATGATACCTACCATTGCCAAATATTACATGGGAGCTAGAGGCACTTCACATCTCTGATCCGACAAAGAACACCTCCCTCATATTTCCTGTCCAACGTCACTTCTCTTTACTCCATTTGAACGAGAGAGCATCATCCTTCCCTACTAAAACAAAACTTCCCCATCCTTCACTACCACCAACAGAACGCATAGCTTAAAAGTCCACTTCGACGTCTTTGATAATCATTCTACGAATTACGCTAATAATGTAATAAAAATTCACATTTCCCTCCCCATAAAACCCTTGAAACGAACCGGAAAAATCATAGCATGCAGAATATGGGGCAAACAAAGCATAGGCATAAACAGTATCTGAACGAACCAGAACAATCAACAAATCCAGAGGAAAAGGGCCCTCGTTGTCTTTTTTTTTTTTTCCAATCAAATTCGAGTTCGCCATCAAACATAAGCAAATCCTCTTGGAGAAAAAAAAATCAAACAAATAAAATAAAAAAAAGAGCAGAATTCATGAAACACCGGAATCGCAATCCAATCCAGACATTCAAAGCCTAGATAGATGTGAAGCGAGATAGAGGAAGAGAGGGATGGAGAGGACTCACTCTTTGGTTACAGCGAGGACGTTGTCAACGAGTCGCTGCATAACTTAGATTCTCAATTCCTGATTTTCGATATCGCGATCCAAGGAAACACAAATCTATCTGCTATCAGTATACAGCCACATGTAAATTTATATATGTACTCCTACACGTATACGTAAATATATGTCAAAAATGAAGCGGAGAAGCTTTAATTTGTCAAACCAGGAGGAGAGAGAAGGAAGGAATCTGGATAAGGAGACCCGCGATTCTGAAAAAAGGAAAGCAACGGCGATTCCTGCCGTCCAGATGAGAGAAGTCGGTTACTCGGACGGTTTCCTGTCCGGAAGTACACGTGGAGAGCTGTGATGGGATGATACCGATACGTGTCTGTCGTCTACCTTGATGAGCATTTGCATGTGCTGAAAGCTCTAGTTCTGGTCTACGTGTCCGTCATTTGGGGGTCTTGGGCCCACAGCTCCTTCCAGTCACTGAACGGCAACGTGAAAATTGGAATTCATGTTTTTTTTTAAAAAATAATAATAATAATAATAAGTCGATTCCTAATAGGCCTGTTTGGTTGGCGAGAAAACACGAGTCCTGATCCGGTCTAGTTTCTTATTCCTAGAAAAAATAAATTATAAATCTAGAAAAAGGATCTTTCATAGTTAAATAAAATGATGTAAATAAATATGATATTAATGAGACTGGAATTTATTACTTCATAACAACTCTGTAGACTGTTTCTTCTAAAGCTAACTTACTGTACATTTATAAAATATATTTATTTAAAGAAATATAAATATTTTTAATACAATATAATACATATTAAACTTTAAATAGATAGAAGTCGAACTTAATTATTTAAAATAGATGAGAATAAAAATAATTATTTATTAATTTCAGTAATTAAGTAAATGACCACTAACTTGATATATATATTTTTTTAATCAATTCATAATAGTTAAAACGAATTGAAATAATATATAAAATAATAAATAATTATTACTAAAGAAAAATATATATTGATAGAGTTGATAATTTTAAAATATATTAGAAAATTATTATATTTTATGAGAATTAAAGAATAATAATTGAAACGATTATCAATATTTAATTATCATGAATATATTTTGTATTCTTATCTCGTATATAAAATGAGTACAAATTTCTCTTTCATACGAGTTTTCTACTAAAAAAAATTTAAAAATTCTTATGTATAGTAGTTAGGTAAAGAGAATAACTGAGTTAAAAAATTAAAAATTTTATTAATAGATCTCTCATTTACGTTATAGTTGCATTATATTTGACGTAAACTTTAACTTTTTATTATTTTTTCTTTTATTAAAATATGTTGAATTCAATAAAAAGTAACTTTCACATTAAATATTCTTCTAATATTGTATGAAAAATGTAAATAATTTAATATGTATTATTTTTATAATATTTTTTAATAGTATATTTGATGTAAATAAAATGTAATTATGATTTTTGAAAAAATTAATTTTAACTTCCCTAATGTTAAAAAATAAAAATAAAGAATAGAATTAAATTTTATTAGGTGATGTGCCAAAAATATTTAACCATAACATTTTCTAAAATATTTTTTAAATCAAATGTTATATTATAATACATGTAGTATTTTACATATAAAGATAACTAATTAAATAATACTGAAATTTCAAAGTGGTGATATGTAATTTGGTTGTTAGAAAAAAAATTAATTTAAATATTTTCTTAAAAAAATTAATTTGACTTAAAATTATAATATAAATGACATTAAATTAAAAAGAGTAAAAAATATATGATTTAAAAAAATTATAAAATTTATTATAAATATTATATTATTTGAAAATTTATGCAAATTAAAAGAAAATATTACAAATTCCTATTTTTTTCAATAAAAAAATTTATCAAACACTTGCTTTTTTTTTTTTTAAACGACGTATCAAATACGTATTTCTTTCCGGTTAAAAACATATAATTTTGCATATATGACTTGAAACAATTTAATTTAAAACGCGAATAAAATAAGATAATTTAACTCGTGGCGCCAAGAGCTCTAAAATTCAAGGTAAGTTGTTGCCCTCTCTGCTCTATCCATTTCCCACAACTCGCTCTTTCTTCTTCTTCAGAATGGGCTTCGACGCTTGTTCATGGCCCCGCCCCAGGCTGCCGGTGGCCACTACGACGTCGTCTTACTGTTCTCTCAAACTTGAGCGTTTCTTCTTCTTCGTCTTCTGCAAACACACCAAGAGTACCTCTATCTCTTGCTCTGTATCTGAACCCTCGAATTCCCCTGCATCCTCGTCAACTCGCTCCTACAGTCGTCGATGGTACAATCCGCTTCGAAACCGGCCGTCCGATTCGCCTACTCCGTACATTGTCCGCCATTGGATCGACTCTGATTGTCCACTCGCATCCCAAGGTGAAGCTTGTCTACATAGTTATACACATCTTATCTTCCTGTATTTGTCCATGGAAATTCATTAGAAAGAAAAATTTTAGGGGTTATATTTTACAAATTAACATTGTTTGTTTAGTTTATGTTAAGATTCTTTTAAAAAGTTCATGTTGAGATCAAATCCGTTTGTATCTCTCAGTTGAATCTGCAGTGGAATTGTTTTTTTCTTTTTATAGTTTCAGATTACCTGTAAATAGCAGGAATTTTGATTAACAAAAGGATGAACTTAAGGCACCTCCCTCGTAAAATATCCAATCCAAACAACAGATTTTCTTAAAAAAGAAAAAAGGAATTACTTAGGAAATAGTTGCTATTTGTATTGATGTTCCCGAGCGTCATTGTTATGCAGAGAGATTTACAGTTGTATCGTATAATATACTGGGAGACAGAAATGCATGGAAACACAACGATCTTTACCCAAATGTTCCTTTTCATTACATGGAATGGGGTCATCGCAGAAGGGTCATTTGTCAGGAATTATCTGAATGGGAACCGGATATTATCTGTATGCAAGTAAGTATTTCCTTCATTTTTATTCTTGCAATTTTGTGGAGACCGGGATAGGCTTAATGCCATTTGGAATTTATGGTTACGGTGGAAATTTTTGTTAGGAGGTGGACAGGTATTTTGATCTCTTGAGCCTAATGGAGGAAGTTGGATATGTCGGCTCTTACAAGGTTGATATTTTTTTTTATATTTTCCGCATTAGCTGTGTTTTTTCTTTTCTTTCTTTTTCTCAGTTAGAAGACTGCTTTAGAGTTATATTAGATGAATTCTAAAGAAGCTATTTGCTATGACAGCGCCGGACCGGAGATTATGCTGATGGTTGTGCTACATTTTGGAAAGCAGATAAGTAAGTGATTCATTCTGTTTTATTTCTTGGAAAATTTATCGAAGTAATTTACGTTTAAATAGTTTTCCTTTATTGATTTCATAGATTTTGCTTGGTGGAGGGAGAAAGCATTGAATTCAAGGGACTTGGTCTTCGTGATAATGTTGCCCAACTTTCTGTTTTGGAGGTACAATTTGAATATTTGCTGATGTTTTCTATGCTTCTGGTAGTTTTTCCTTTCACAATGTAAGTTAATTTATATGAAGTTTTATGCGTTATACTAAGTCCATTGAGGCTTGCGTATGCAGTGGTTGCAGAAATGCAATTCGTTGTACTTTTAGAGGCAGACAAAACTTTGGAGTGTATTCTTGTAAATTGTTGCATTTCGTCTTTGCTTGCTCCTGTGCCCTGCTAAAATATTCAAGCTATGGGAAAGAAATAGTTCATCAATCTGTATACAAAAACCGCTCCAATGCAAAAAATGACTTGAGTAAAGATCAAAATAATGCAAGGAGAGTCAAGGTCATGTTCATACCATGCATCATACTGGAAGTGCACTTAACTATTTAACTAAAGAAGACAAAGGGTAAAAGTGTACACGGCTCCTCATCCATGTCTTATTCCATGCTGGGCCAAAGAAATTAGTATAAGGCTGTAAGCAGATGAAAACATACATGGATTATGATTGCAGCTTATAGGAATGTTATTGAAGAACTTGCCCTCTGACGATAAATCAATACTAGTTCTCCAGCTCTCTGTCTTAGACTACTATAACCAAAATTGTTTTCCATTATAATACTTTGCTGTGCATTAGATTGCAATTGTGCTCGTTTTTATCAAGTTACAGAATTGCTTTTGTTATCACTTCCATAAATAATATCATCTCATGCAGGCAGATGATGAAAGTTAAATCAAGAAGAGTGCTTATTGGTAACATCCATGTGATTTATAACCCAAACAGAGGAGATGTGAAACTAGGTCAAGTAAGTAACTTTTGTTGATTTCCTTTTTCAGTGGATGATCATTTTGTTATAATAATACATTTACCAACACGTAATTTGTCACGTCATATACAAGCCTATTACTAAAATTTTGATTATTCAACAATACCATGCACGTGATAGCACACAGGTAGGTTTCAAATTGGGAAATTTGAAGTTTAAATGCTTTTCTAGCACAGTTTTAAGAAAGTTATTAAGAGGTTGTTTGTTTTCACTGTATTTTTCGGTCAATATGAGCTTATAAAACAACATTTCAAATTTTATTGCCTGTTTGTTAGATTACAAAAAGCTTATAAGTTAGAAAACTTATAAGTCCCTATAATAGTGGTTTTAGAAAATTGTTGAGGTGTAGCTTTTATTTTAAAAACATCTGTATTGACTAAATAAAATACCAAAATTATCTTTTAAGAATATTAAATTTCATTCCTATACAATATGTCATATTACTCTTTTTTAAAGTGTCAATTTTGATCACTTGTACAATATAATTTATCATACGTATATGAATGAATATAGCTATGAACTCTTAGTATCCAACCACTTCAACAACATATTTGGAAAAAAATTATATCAGCTTATAAAATATTGCAGAGCTTGTAAACTCTAATAAAATTTTCAACACTCCACAACAATTTACTGAAGCTCGAATAGTTGTGTTATTTGATGTCTAGGTTCGTCTTCTCTCATCAAAGGCAGAGATACTTTCCAAAAAATGGGGTAACATTCCTATTGTACTTGCAGGTGATTTCAATAGTACACCACAGGTATAGTGCCTAAAATCCTTATAACATTATTACTTTGAATCACACAACATATTTGTCACAAATTTCAGTTCTTCCTTCTACTCATTGACAGAGTGCAATTTATAAGTTCTTGACATCATCAGAGGTAAATTACGTGCGGAAACTAATTTACCATTTCAAAAATAGTCATCTCGAATTAAAGGTGCAGTTTGCTTGAAGTGCAGCTTGAAATTGGGTATTTGTTTCGGTTTACAGCTGAATATCATGTTACATGACAGAAGAGAGTTATCTGGTCAGAGAAGGTGTCATCCCGCTCAAGTTTTTGGTGCGAAAAGAGAAATGGAGAGTCCATTAATTTTGATTGACAGGTAAATTACATTTCTCAGTAGCATGTATGTTTTATTTTACTCTTTCCATCCAAGATCTGTAAATTTGTTTTTTTACCTTTTAGACTTGATCTAATATTTTACAATGGGGCATAGCTGGGTTAAGCAACTTAGTGTGAAGAGCTGAAGTCATGCTTACTAGCCATTATTGTTTTATTCTTTAATTTATTGTTTACTAGTTTGTTATATTTTGCCATAAGCAATTTTTTTTTCCTTCAGGATCATGTGTTGAAAACTGGTAAAATATGTAGGAGCCAAGAAATTATGTAATTAAAGTTGGCATTAGACATCATTAAAGTAGATATTACATTTTACTCAACTTTAAACTTCTTCTCACAATTCCATACTCTAATAGTATTAATTGTATCTGTTACTGTAAACGGCCCATTCCTTTGGTGTGAATACCATGAATGGGATACTTTCTCATAATTCATTTTCTGAACTATGCAAATATGTTGTCCAACTAAATAGCAGCATAAGATTCCTTTCATACCCTTCATTTCAGTCTTTTTAAGGATTCTTGGACCAGAGAAGAGGCTAAAGCTGCAACTGGAAGTGCTGAATCCGATTTGGCTGTGCATCCATTGAAGCTCAATAGCTCCTATGCCACAATTAAGGTGGTTCATTTTCTTATTTGCTTCTTTCACTATTTGAACTGTCCCGCTCACTTGGAAGTATCTCTTTACATTATCAAGTCTTTTCAGGGCTCCACGAGAACAAGAGATTCGAATGGCGAACCTTTAGCTACTTCTTACCATTCTAAGTTCCTTGGAACCGTTGATTATTTATGGTAAATAGCTTTCCTGAAGTATTTGTTCAGATGGTTGCAGGAGAGTCAGAAGCACTAAAAAGATTGTCAAAATATGCAGAGAGAAAATAATATAAACCAAACTATACATCTTTAAATATTTATCAAACTTTGCATCTTATTTTTCTCCATCAGCGTTGATTAGTGCCATGTCAGCTTATTGACACTGTTTGTGCTGGAAATAAAACTCTGTAACATGCAGTCAACTTACGACCCATCTGTGTCAATAACTACTTACATCATGCATCTTATTGGTGATGTTTTAATTTGATAAAGCTCATATTGCCACCAGCATGACCTAGTCAATGCTAACATGATGCAGAAACATACATATCTTGATAAGTACTTCAGAAGAATGCACGATTTGGTTTTGTCTTGTATTTTTGTCAAAAAAAAATGCTGGTAAAAATTATGAAATATTTAAGTTTATTAATGCTTGGCACAGGTACTCAGGTGATGTTATACCTACAAAAGTTCTTGATACTGTACCTATTGATACCCTCAGCAGGACAGGTGGCCTTCCATCTGAGGTAAGAGCTACAGCGCACAGTTTTTTTATGCATGTAGTTTATAAACTTATTCATGGATTGATATCCACATGAACTTCAACTTTATACTTAGTACAAGATGAGACTACAAAAACTGATGAGGGGGGTTATACCATTCTCTAAACATTGGTTTATTTCTGGGATTTTAGCTGACTCTAGATTTAAAAGGTAACGGTTTTTACTTCCTTCAGATAAGAACATCAAGAGCTTTTTCCTTGTTAGTTTTGTCCATATGATACCAATTCTGAACTCTCTCTCTCAAATTCAAACAAGCATCTGAACTAGTGCGTGCTGATCTTCATTGTTATGAAGTGATAAGAATAAAATTGTTGGCATCCCTCTACAGTGACATCCTCTGAATTAACTGTTTCAACTTATGGCATCTCCTTCTCCAGGTCACCCTGTGTTCAAAATGAACTGGTTATAGAAGCATATTAAGTACACAACATCTATCTTAATGCGTATTATGGAAATTGTTTTCATCGAAGTAGATTTCTCTAAATAATTTTTATTTGTATATGCGTTTTATAGAAATCATGGCAGATTTCATCATATAGATTTCTCTATATTAGTTCAGTTGCATATGTTTTTTTAAGAAATCATGGTATGTAACACACTGCAAACAAGACACACGGTCTTCAAGAAGTTCTGAAAAGAAAATGAAAATGAGGAAAAGGAGGGAGAAAGATAATGAGAAAAGTTCCACATTGTTCCCTTACTAACTCCTTTGGCTCCACTTTCCTATAAATAGAAGATGAGGAGGAGGAGGTAGAAACATAGTGAGTAAAATCCCATTGTTTTTGTTGATTTTAGAAAAAAAATATAAATTTATTATTTTATATCGTTATATTTAAAATATTTATAAAATTTTTAATTTATAAATAAAGATATTATTATTATAATAAAAATTTAATTATATGAAATTATTATTTTAATAAAATTTTAATTACATAAAAAATTATTTTAGTTAACACTTCCACTAGCAGGTATAAAGATATCGCCCAATTTACAGACCAAGTTATTAAGAGATCCATGGTTTAAAGTAAAAGAGAAATTAGCTAATATCAGAAGAATAGAACAAAATTTCTAACTAGTTGCAAGTAAAAGAGAAATAACAACACCCAGTAGTTAATCTCAGAGAAGTAGAACAGAACTTATAAGCAGCACCTATAAAGTTAGAAACAATAGGATTAGGCCGGAAAAAGGCAATATGCTGGAGCAGAGTCAGTGACCAGAAACAAACCAATACGGTAAGAAAGTAGCGGCAAACGCGACGGCACTGGCACTAGTGCTCGGAAGAAGGACCAGAGAATGCCAGTCGGAGTGGCTCAAGCGTGGAGGAACCAGATTTGAACGATTCTGTGCGCGGCAGAACGTGACAGAATGCTCGACGGGCAGAACGGGGGAACGCGTGGCAGCCGCATGAATGCAGGTCCAGGAAGGCGCGATTTGAGCCGGTTTGCATGCAATTCAGATTTTTCTCGTAGTAATGCAATGCGATTCAGGCCGGATCTGTCTGATTCCAGTGGCACGTATGGCTTACACACTTCTGCTGCAGCGGCACGTGTAGCTTACGCGACCTAGAGATGGTTACCTGAGTCGGGTGGTAGGCCGGTGGTGAGGTTGACTCCATCTAGGGTACATTGGGATTAGAATTTGACAGGTGAGTATCAACTCATGCTATTTTACTATTTTAGAATTTGAAAGAAAGATTTAAATTAGAATTCTAGAATATTTTTATTTTGGTATATAATATCATGTTGATTTTAGAAAAAAAAAACTTTTTTTCACAAAATTATTATAGAATTTTTAATCTTTATATAACAAAATTATTATTATGGTAAAATTTTAATTATACAAGTACTATTATAATAAAATTTTAATTATATTATTTTAACTAATTAAATAATAAAATATTATAGTCTAACAATTTCTTTTACTAACTTATTTGACTCCCCTCCCCTCTAAATAGAGAATGAGGTAAAAGCAAAATGATGAAAGTCTCACATCAAGTTTCCTTACTAACTCTCTTGACTCCACTGTCCTCTAAATAGGGAATGAGGTAAAAGCAAAATGGCGAAAGTCTCACATCATTTCTTTACTAATTTGCTAAAAAAAGTCATGTATAGTTTTCGTTCTATGATTCTCCACCTTACCCAACAAATAATTTATAGAAAAATGGAACCAAAAGAATTACCAATGAAATAGTGAACTTCTCTTGCTAAACTCCTCGCTGTGCTTGTCCCTCCTGATCTCTTATTTATAGGAGCGTGGAACCAACAGAATTAGTAATGAAACAATGTGGGACTTCTCTTACAATGCTCCTATCTCATTCTCCCAATCCTCTATTTATAGGAGAGTAGAACCAAAAGAGTTAGTAAGGAAACAATGTGGGACTTTTCTCACTATGCTTCTACATCCTTCTCTTCATCCCATATTTATAGGAGTGGAGTCAAGAGAATTAGCAAGGGAACGATGTGGGACTTCCCTCACTATGCTTCTCCCTCCTCATTTTCATTTTTTTCTCGGAAACACATTGAAGGTCGTGTGTCCTATCTGCAGAGTGTTACATGATAGTTTCATCATATCACTCACAACTACCAAGTTTCTTGAATCCTAGTTTTTCCTCTGGTTAAAATGCTCTACGTTTGAAACAAGCATCAATCAACAATTATGGATACTGCATCCATGTAGAAAAGCATTAATCAAATATCATTTGTTGTATTTCTAGGTGCATTACATGCAAAGTTGTATTAGCAAAAATTCATATAGCTGTAGCAGGGTTCATATTCATTTATGTCTACACATTTGCAATACTTGTATATGTGCACATAGATTGCAATTTGATCAGTAATCATATGAAGATTTCAATATGACATAGTTTCCTGTAATTGTTTAGAAACTTGGAAGTGATCACCTGGCCTTGGTTTCTGAATTTGCCTTTGTGCAAGGAATGAGATCATATGATAACTAACGTGACAACAGTGCTGGTATTATACGCATGAAATGGCTTATTGCTGATACTAAATGCATCCTCCCCAGCACGGATGGAAAAACCATTTTCCAGCATAGCAGACAGATTTTATTATCACACGGTTCCAGATCTACTAAAGAAGTTTTATATCTTTACCCACCATTTGTATTTCACAGCAAAAACTAGTCATCCCTAAACCAGTGCAATTTAAGTTTAATTTATGAACTTTTAATATCTTGAAATATTAACATATACTGTAAAAGTAATTTATTTATAGTACAGAAAAAATTGTTCAATTGTGTTATTTACTCGCAAAAAAATTTCTTGGTCACAGAAAGACTACCTATGTCATCAAAAGTAGCATGATTAATCCATTATGGACGTGAGCAATAGTTATTCATTTCACATAAGATGTATTAACCCAATATCGGAAACATATTTTAGGACTAATATAAAAACTAACTAAAACATTATGGGCCAGAGACCTTTTACGAAGCCCAACAGGGTTACCTAAAACGAGATCATGTACATATAGAACCATTGGGAATAAGTTAATGTTATGATATTAGCAGTAAGTACATGTGACAATAATGATACAACACAAGCTAATGTTATGTCATATGTAAAAGGTCTCTCGAAATTAATAACCTATAAGTTATACAATCTAAAGAAGTTAGAGCAGCAATCCCTCTCTGGATCCAGTAATTTGCTAACCCAACACATTAATGCGAGAGAGTTCTGAGTACAGACCCAAGTCACTTATCCTAGCTACGGCAGTAAACACACCAACTTGTCCTCATATTCTGATTCAATCAACAATTCTTAAGGGCATTTTCTCTGAATGTAAGATGCTCCGTGCTCTTCATACCTGTCAATTGCATATGTTGTAAAACTATTTGATTAACGAAAAGAGTAATAGTATGTTTAACTAAACCATAGTTGAGCAATAAAGTCAAAAGTTTCCGAAGGAACGCAATAGACTGCTTGGAACTTCAGCATAACTAAGGGCTCACGGAAGTACTGGCTACGAAAGATAAACATACTCAGATTTGGAGAACCACATTTGCTGGAATGAACCAAGGGATGCCAATATACTACCTCCAATCCAAACACTGCACAATAGCATAACCAGAGTTTAGTAAAGTTAAGAGCAAGACACAGCAAATTCATTTCTAATAACTACTTCCTGAGATAATGATTAATTGATAGATGTGAAACAATTAACTGAATCCGTTACTCAAAAAACTTAACCTGATAAGGAAATATGTGCAATTTATCATTTATTCTCCAAAATATTCCTTCATATGCAAACCCACTATAACTTATGCTTGAATTGAATTAACAGAAGTGAGGTGGGAATCATGATCCAAATTCTGAATATCTCCCTCAAATACCATGTATTGACTTATCTAATCATCCCAAAAACTAAAGTTGATAGGGAACTATTTAATTTATTATTGATACACTAACAATTACCTTGAGATTTGTCTCCCTATGAATAGTCAGAATAAAAACCATCAATACAATGATGAAACAAGAATACCTAATTATAGAAGGAAGAAGAATGTTGATACAAATGCAACCAGTTGTTAGCAGATGAGACATGAGCTCAAGCGACCCTGTTTTAGACCCCAGAATTAGAGTGTTTTTGTCCTGGATGATGATGCCTCAACTCACTAATGCATTCCCTTTGATCTACCCATTCTCAATGTTCTACCATAATTTTCTTTAGTTATATCCTATGTTCACTGGGAGGTGTTCCTTTTCTATGACTTATCAGCCTAACTTTCCACCCCTCCAACAGCTTGTACTGCTTATCTGATCACTTACTCATCTTTACCACCTTACACTATCCATGATCACGAGTTGTACTCATACTACAGAACTGTTATGGGAATTATTTTATTTCGATGAACCAAGCCAGTGAAAGGGACCAGTTACAAACAAGAAAGAATAAAATAACAATGAGGAGAAAACTATACAACTTTTTGTACTTGAATATTCTTTATTATGTATATAATAAATATAGGTTTAGTTTAATTAATTATTTAATATAAGTTTAAGTATTTACTATAGGTAGGGCTATACGGATTCTAACCATAGACCTTCTTGGTAAAAGACACCAACATGCTCACTTTCGAATTTGGCAGCCAACTACAGGCTAAGATCTATGATTTTTTTAGAGCGGCATCTTCTAAATTTATAAAGGGATTGATCAGTCTTCTTTCACTCTTTGTACTTCTTCTAGTTCTATAGGAGGATACCTTATCATCACTTTTTGTACTTTATCTGACAAAACCACTCAAACATAAAATGGTCGTAGCAGTGTTTTGAAATCAACTGTTTGTTTAATTAGGATTTGTATTAGATGTGAGAGATCTGAATCCATAAAACAAATCTACAACAGATTCAACTGAAAGATAGAAGCAGACTTATAAAATAAAATATTAGGTAAAATTTAAACCAAATTCCTCAATCAGGGATTTTATTTTAGAGAACAAAGTACTATTTGTTTGTGCATAAGAACAAACATAGATATACATATCCACAGAGAGAGAGAGAGAGAGAGAGGTCAACATAGCCCACCTGAACCTTCTCTCCGTTGAATTTCCACTAGCCAATACTTTAACTCTAGCAGTTTGAGGAGACTCCTACACATTGATGAACAATGATCCGATAATTCAGTTATTTAGCGGAAGAAGCACTTTAACACACAGTTATACTTGCACGAAACAAAGTAAAATATTAAATGTAAAGTCTTAAGACAATCCCCAAATACAGGCTAACTGTAAGCCCAACTCTGTTGCTACTGCAGCCCCTACCAAAGCTGCCATATGGCTACAAGGTTTGACTTTGCATGACATCCCATTATGAGGAAGATAGAAAAAGAAAAGCAAACAGAAGAAAGGATGAGAGGCAGAAGACTATAGATTTTGCGTACACACTTATAGATAATAACGAAATGAATGCTGCACCCACAAATCTGTGCAGACCCAAAACTACTATTTCATAGAGAAGTGAGCTACAGTGATGAGAGAAAGAGAGGTTCATCCCAAGGTGACAATGTTACACTGACTTGTAGATGATTACTTACACAACGACCATTAACAATGAACCTCATTAGTGCTTATGCAAGTAAACACTTTCCTTTCTCCAAAAGATCATGAAGAGAAGAGGACTTGATGTTCACTGGAAATTTGAAAACAAAATAATGGAGACAAAGGTACAGTCAAGAATACCTCTAGCAAGTCTTTCTCAAGACGCTCTTTCAACTGTTGCATTGATGCTGTGCCACCAGCAAGCTGTATCAAAAGAAAAAATATCTGTAACATGAATTCCAAAGAGACAGTTATATCTGTATCAATGAACTATTACAATTGCAGATGTATATGTGTATAAATATATATTTCTGTCTCTTGTTTTTATAGAATCTCCAACAATAATTTTTTTCTGTCTCCTGTTTTTACAGAATCTCCAATAATAATTTTTTTCCATCCCCTGCTCTCTGGGAATTAATATTAGATAAACCAAATTATTTTACATCTCCATCAAGTATGCCTCCAATGCAATTCAAGTAGTCAATGGGTTTTAATCTGTATGACCATGAAAAAATAAGACATGACACTCAAAAATCGCTCTTCTAAATAGCAGGATTTTGGTATCAAAGAAAAGTAAAACTACCAGGAGTAGGAATCTGTGACTAAACAAGATTCTTCTCTGGTTTGACCAAAAAATAAACCAGAGTGGCCTTTTTTTAAAAACTACATATGTAAACCAGAGTGGCTTTTAAGGAGAAGAAGATGCTGAAAAAAAAAATGAGGAAATGAAACTTATATTGATTTACCAGTATACTACTGAACAGTTCTCGCCGAATATCCACATCGCATCTGTTAATACTTTCTATTACCTGCAGAAAATTTGAAAATCAAATCAAACAAAATCAGTAAAGGCATAAATTAGGTTGCTCAAAAGCATGCAAGAACACAAGAAGAAATATACCATTTGTGGTAAACCACGAACAGAAGGAGCAATCTCAGCAAAGTTCTCCATTGCAGGAATTGTCTAATAATATTGTGGGAAAAGAATCAGCAGGAGAAGACTGAATATTTGATGATAACACAATGGGAAAACTATACAAGCACATGAACCACTCAGCAGTTGTTTTTTAGTTTCTTGATAGAAAACCAGTCAGCAAGTTAGTAGCATCAAGGAAACAAGTCAGCTGAATATAAACTATCAAGACTAGATTAGCCACTAATAACTCGTGATGGAATTAAGGAAACTAATTGATTAGTAAACAATATTAAATCCTGAGTTTGTCTACCTATCAAGAATTAGGACTTCTGAAACTCTATAACCATCAACATTTCCACATCTCAAAATTCCATGGATCAATTCAAAGTCTCAAAAGTAAATATCAGTAGATTTCATTGAAAAGCTAAAAAGTCTCCCTTGAGATCTATTTGCTTGCAGTTCTCAAAAGTATGAGATCAAATTACATGTTAAAAATCAGAAGGAAATAAATCCGGCATGTGCAGGTTACCTGAATCAAGGATGGGTTGAACAGAATATCAGGAATCTTGAATCTATCAGCTCCAATTTCTATTGTCCTGTGTTTTTCATGATTGATTTAACTATTATTATTATTATAGTATATACAGAAACGTGTTGTAAGCAAGAAGATATATAACTACAGGTAAATCTGGTAAAACACTAATACAAGCTCTGAGACTTTTAAAGGTGATATGAGTTTCAACAACTATAGTTTATAATAATTTTTTTATATAAGTTGTAAACAAAATAAGACCATCTAAACAATTTGAGAAAGACAATATCATTTTTCGTATAGAGTTCATAATCCTTCAGATCTATACCAAATATCTGTCATTTGTCTTAATGCCATGGAAAACAGAAATTCACCAATTTTGATGAGCTGAGATTGAACTTACCATGAATTAGAACATGAAATCAGGATCATGGTTCTCAGATGTAAAGGAATTCTGATAACTATGGGCTAACTGACCCAAACCAT
>NW_019014679.1:236086-261200 GCF_000150535.2 Carica papaya | reverse complement strand
AACAGACGTTTAAATGTCAATAGTGAATTACAGATGGCAAGAAAGTGTATGGTGTGTAACTTGGGAAGTTTGCATCCCATCCAACTGACTGTAAAGAATAAAGATGCTTCATTACATGGCACTATGAGAATATCAAAGAAAAGGAAAACAAACCATCATATGGAGTATCAGGGGCTCGACAAACACATTCCTTGATATCACTTGCAATTACCCTCTGTTGCAAAAGAATAGCCAGAAGGTTGAAAATTGACAGAGATGTCAAAAAGGATTATTTTAATCACTGACAGACCTGGCAATAGAGTTTGTAGCTTTCTGTTGTATTTGGAAAGTCAACATCTACTGCCTGTACAATTTTTAAATTAGGATGAAGCAAGAATATAAGAACAGTAGTAACTGTGTAAGAAGTCGTGATGCAGCTAAGTGAAATAATAAATTACAATTACAAGACAGAAAGATCAAGATAGTTAACAATTGATTTCAAATCAACATAAAAGAAGT
Source organism: Carica papaya (assembly GCF_000150535.2). The sequence goes on along the minus strand of NW_019014679.1, from coordinate 260,702 downwards.
GAATGGCCTGTGGCTTCTTTTACCAAGTTAATTAACATTAACGAAGTTCAGAGGTGAGGACGACACGTAGCACCTCTATTGTCAAATGAGCCTATTATCACAACCAACTCTACTTTACCCCCAAAAATGCACTACAATTAGGCATAAATAAACCAACATCTCAAAAGTATCAATCCACCACCTCTATCTCCTAAGGAAAAGAAACTTCACTAGATAGAGATGAAAAATAACAGGATGAATCAGACTTATTAAGTTAAAAATTTAAAGAAAAATAATCTTCCGAATCTCATACTTGTGTCCAACCAGCATAATTACTAAAACATAAAAGTTGACAGGTACTGGATACCAACAAAAATACCATAAAACAGTTATTTTTTAGAGAGAAAAGAGATCGGGCAATAAGCCATGATATTACAAAATAAAATTACCTGAAAGTCCCCTGGTCGTATCTCCTTTCTCTTAAACGAGTATCTGGGTTTTATCTGCAAGAATGAAACAGGAACACATTTAAATAAAACAAGAACAAAAGAATTCCAACAATACTTGAGACTTAATTTATTTTTATTTAATAAGAGACTTAATTTACTTTATTAAGGGAAAAGAAACAACTTTATTCAAATAATCACTTACCACAATACCTTTGCTTTCCAAGCTTTTCATTAAGCATTCCGTAAGAAGTTCACCTCCAATAGGAGATGATGATACTGCCTATTGTCAAAACAAGTAAAAGGAAGTGATTAATCAAATCTGTCCAGATGATGGAAACTTGAATCTCATCAAGCTACAGAGCTTTATGAATGCAAAAAACACTAAAAAGAGACACAAAACTGAATTCCATTAACATGTCTTTAGTTAGGATCTTTGACAGGAAAGTAAGAGATTCACCATCCAACCCACACTGCAGCAGATACAAGTATAATGAATAAACAGATAATACAAATAGATAAGAACCAAAATTTCTAAATTTCATACTAGAAAAAAAAAAGAACAGTGAATCAGAAAATTATCAAATTTCATTCTTTTTGCTCGTTGATAATCTTAAGCAACTTCTGAAAAGAATTTCTTGTTTTTGTGTGCACATGCCCACTTTATTTTTCTCGATTACTCCTTCGTTCTTCACTCGGGAAAAGAATTTAAAAATCCAAGTATCATCCCAAACAAAAAGATGTAAAGAGCATACTAGAAAACAAGAAAATTATTAGAGAAATGAAATGTTAAATAAAATCCTCGTTGAACAATGAGTATGTCCAGTTCTGTCATGACAAGTACATTTCCCTAGAAGGCATTCCAAATGAAACTCGAAAAAGAAAACCTGATAATACTAAAATTAGTTCCAATATGATCTGTAGGCAAACTGGCATTCAATATAAAAGAAAAGTGCTGAACATCTGGTAAAAGCTAAAACATATATATTGGAGATGATTGTATAAGTATTGTTACATACAGATTAAGATGATGTACTGCAGCAACTGGGAAAATAAAATACCTTCTGAAGAACGTAACCATCATGTACAGCAGCAACTGTAGTTGATCCTCCACCACTGAAAAGATTGTCGGCCATGAATAACACTGTAAGTCTACCATAAACTAATCGATAATTATGCCAAGAAAAATAAAAACACAGCTTAGTGTAATATAATTACACAACACACAGGAAAAATTCCATAACTGGTGATACATGTTAAGTACACCCCATTTATGGACATCATTTTGTGTTGCCGGGCTGGAATGTTCTTGTTGTCTAAGTACAATCTTGTTCCTTGAATTTAAGAAAACAGTATCATTTCTTATACTATAGATCATTTGTAAGTGAAAATGGACACCTAATCTAAAGTAGGCAAGAAAGAATATTTTATAAAAAGGCCTATAATCAGCAAAAAATTGTACTGTAGACATAACGATAAAGCAGCAAAAGGCTTATCTAAAAAAAAGATATGGCAGCAAAAGGCAACAGAAGACAGCAAGAACAAAGAGGCAGCATGTAAGCCATGGCCATAGCCAAATACAAAATGATTGTAAGACATCGAAGCCCTACCTATCAACAACTAGGGAAGTGGCACGCCCAGATGCAAAAGATGTGAGAACCTGAAACCAAAATCTTTCAAAATTACACAAGCAAAAATCATTTGAGTACACAAGCATGAGGAGGAGAAAAGAGACAAAGAGCATACAGCATTCTTAGCCAGAAACAATGCAGGGACTTTGTACTTCTCGAACATAAGCTCTGCTGTCCTGTCAAATAGGTTACAGGTTAAGCTCTCATTTCGAGTAAACCAATAGGCAACAACTATAGTGCAACTTCTTTGACGAAAAGCTAAATATACAAAGACTAAAAATCATAAAAAGCAACTATCAAGATCTAAAGAAAAAAGAATGCATTTAAGTTGGATGCAATTAGATGTCAAAATTACAGTTTATGTTTGAGACCACATGCACTCGCATGCTTATGTAAGGATTTACACAAATAAGCAACAAATAGTACCAGAAAATAACCCCACTGTTGGCACACCATTTACCTAAATTTGGAGCAAACGCGAACAATACCAAAGAGAAAGGCTATATTTAACTTTAAAATTCATAAATAGTGGCATTATGAATAGATATCTTCCCCTTTTTTTTTTAAATAAGAATGGACATCTTCCCATGATACATTTCAATCAATATAATACAGTTAAGTGGTCATATAACAAGTATTAAATAAAATCGGACCACATAATTTAGACAAAAAAAAGTTTATTAGTAAGGAGCAGAATTAACATCTGCCAACAGGGTTACCTTTCTCGCTGCTGTTGTGTGTTTGAAGATGGTTCTGCAAGCAACATTGGATGCTCCTTAGGATCAATCAACAGGCATTCCCTGAAAATAAAAATTTCCTCGAGTAATCACAATAAATTTAAAAAAAAAAACAATTTCAAACCGGCCAACTGCAACAATCCAACAATCTACTTTTACCTGAAAGCATGGTCCCATATGCTATCAACAATATCCCAATCAACAACAACACCATCCTTAATTGGTGATAAAACCTGATAAAGCAAGAATATTATAAGTCAATTTTTAAAAACCAAAGTATTTAAATTTTACCACAGCTAGCCAATTAGAACGAACAATAATCAATCAGTTGCTAACCTCCATATGATCCCTTCGAAATCCCAAGGATTGAGATCCAACATATAATTTGCATTTTCCCTTGCCTTTATTAGAATCATTAGCTACAGCATTGTTCTTAGAATCTGTTGCAGAACCTGAGTTCGTATTTGCAGTGTCATCAACATCCATTTGATCAATTGATCCAACAACCTTTCGAAACGTAAACATAAAATCGTATATAAGAATATTACTCTGAAAGCTAGCATAAAGAGGTAACCAACAGCAGAGCTATAGTTACACAAGAATAACAAATGCACAAAAAACAGCAAACGAAGTCAAATAGGATATAAGACTCAGAAAGTGGTTTTCTCTGAGTCCTTACAATTCCCAACTTAATATTCGTTTTACTCTCATCGAGAAAAGGCTTGCTACAGTTACAGTTCCATAGACCACTTCCATAATTAAGCACAAACCATCCAAAGAACATTTGTCATAAATCCTTCAATCTTACAATGTGTAACTTAATCAAGCTCATAAAATGACTCCTCGTATGCATGCATCAAATTTTGGGACCGGAAGTTTTTATTTTTTATTTAAAGAATTAGTGTTTATCAAAGGCTCCTCTGGGTAATCAAAATTTCTTCTCACCACATTCTTTCCACACCCGTAACTCCCTCCTTTAGACCATAATACTTCCCCAATTCCTCCGATCATAGTGAACTAATGTAATCAAGGGGGGGCTGTTAACCTTAACACTTGATAATTAACTTCTGCTTCAACGAAATTTTGTTTTATATTAAATTTTCTACCTTTTTCTTGATTTCCTTGCTTCTATGAAGGAATATAAATTCATGCATTCAGCTGGTGCATTTGCGAAGGAAAACATGAGGAAATGGATCAAAACAGTTCAAGTTAAAGAACAACCCAAAGCAACAAGGAATACAGTGTTGAAAATAGTACAAGAACTTGACATTTCGACTAAAACCACATAAAAATAAAACATCTAACTCACGTTGTCCAAGAAAGTTCAGAACAAATTCACACACACAGAGGATGACTCACCGAAGGAAATACAGCCTTGGGAGCATCTTCACCGGCGTAACCAGCTTTGCAGGTGTGCGAACCTAAGTCAACGACGATGGCAGATACTTCATCTGCTCAAACACATAAAACGCCATCAAAGCCAAGCCTAAAACCGGATTTCTTTAGATTGAAATACTCCATGTGAAAAAATCAATTTCGAAATGAGAAAATTCGCGCACTCACCACCCCCGTACATGATGGCAAGTCACGGCGAGAGTGAGAATTCAACCTTCGCAGAGGTTTTTGGGCAGGAACTCAGGGTTTTAGTTCAGTCTTCTTCCGTTTTTCCCTAGAAGCTAGATGGCGCAATCGCATTATTTTTGGATTCTCTGGAGTCGGGTCATCCTTGAATTTGAATTTCGGGTGGTTCTCATTCGGGTCAGGTTCTCGATCCGGATATCTACCCACCCGGAATTCCATGTCGTTTTGGGCCGAGGCCCATGTAATTAGACTGCCGTATTTCATTGATAGGCTTATTGTATTCGGGATGAGACATGAGGAGATTAGATACAATTAAGCGGAAAGAAGTAAACAATATAAAGTCACATTTTGGTGCATAGAGATTTGGATTGACAAAGTATGAAAATCTATATCTAAATATATAAATGATCTCAAAATATATATGTATATATACGCAAACATTCTTATACCTTTGGATGTCCTTTCATGTCTTTCACATTTTGTAGATTATATTCTCTTAAGTTATGTAATTGATTTTAAGTTATAGTTTAATTTAGGGAAAAAATAAAACAATAGATTAAGAAATGTGGTTTCTTCAAATTATTAGTGTTATAAAACTATTTTGGATAAGTTTGAAAGCAATTGCCAAAAAAAAAAAAGATTTTTTTTTTTTTAACGAACCAATCGAGCTATTTATCTAAACAATCGATAACAAAAAAAAAATTTATAGTGGGTTTGATGTTTTTGGTCGATGTTAAATGAAGAAATGTATAATATGTTTAACTGTTGATAGTTAAGTATTTGCATATGTGTGTATATATGTATAAAGTGTAATTATTAATTTAATTAATCATTATAAAATTATGTGTTACTTTTAGATACTTGATATTCAAATTTAACTACGTTTAATCTGTACCTAAGAGTTTAATGTAGGAAATTATTCTTTTAGATTATATTTTTTATATGAAACTCGTTTTAAATTTTGTGATAGTAACTTATTTTAAAAACTTTAATTGAAAATAAAGTTCAGAAAAATTTTCGTTGCCATATGTGTTCCAAGCAGTATAATATATTTTATGTTTGGTGACCTACTACTATATGAATTTTAGACTTTAATACTAGAGCACTCTTTGATTAATATCTTATTCATTGATTACCAAGTACAATTAATTAAAACACAAAGGTAGTAAATACATTTAGCAGAAACTTATACATGAAAATCTTTGTGACAATTGAGATTAAAAATCAAACATTCTCATACATATTGTTATGCACATTAAAATAACTATTTAACATTATATATTGTCCACTATTAGGAATAATAAGAAAAGTGTGGTTTAGAAAGACCCAAACTATAAATCTATGTTGGCATGGAGTGCAAAGCTCATTTTAAGAGCCAAACACTAAGAAATATAAGGAGAACTTGAGATAAATTTGGAAGATTAAGAGCCCTAAAATATAACTATTATTTAGATCCTTGTAAAAAAATTTCTATATCAAAAAAGTATTTGTAACACCCCGTTCATCAGTGTACTAAAATTATTTAAAAACTCTATTCATTCAGATTTTTATCCGCCTTAAATTTAAATTAAATTATGTAATTCTTGATATTTATGATTTTAATTTATTTTTATTTTTATTTATTTTATTATTATTTTATTTTAATTTATATTAAATTATTTTATATTATTTAAAAAAAAAAAAGAGAAGGAAAAATTAGAAAACGGCTAAATGGGAAAAAACTGGCTCGCAGAGAAAATCCTGCGGGAAAAAAGGTTTGCCTGCGTGGGTGTTGGACATTGCGCACGCGCATGCGTGCACAATGGTCGTGGGGCGTGCGCACAGCGCGCATGTCCTCTTCGCACGCACGCATGCACGGGACGCGCGCACAGCGCGTTTATCCTGTCGCACGTAGGCAGGCGGTATGCGCGTCACTTCGCGCACGGACTGGTGTTGCACACTGTGCGCGCGCCGTCTGTACTACAAACCTGCGTGGACAGACATTATGCGCCTGGGGCTTACGCGTAGTAGATTTGCGCCCGCAACACCCAGTATGTTTAGGCCCTGCGTGCACGGTAGCAAGCCTATGCGCCTATTCAAATGAGTCAAATTGTTCTAATTTTTAAGTATGCTGTGTGAATTACTGATACTTGATGAATTTGCATGTAATAAATATAATATGTAGTATGTGATAATAAAAGTAAAATAAAAAAAAGAAAAATAAAAAAGTGGAATGAACTTTGTATGGTCCGAAGTGTATATGTATTAACATGCATGTTGCATCAAGTGTCTCGTTAGACTTTTTATTTTTGAGGAGTATTTGTTCCTCTTACCCTTTAGGGTATTTGTTTCTTCATCCCCTATCTGATCTGTAAAGACGTAATAGGATCGCTACCAATAGATGACGACGTGCTCTTTGACGAGAGTGGTATCGCACTATTTGTAAGGATTACTAGTGGCTAAATAATGTCGTGACTATACATTATATGTTAGGATCACTATGGTTGATACAGTCATTGCTATAGATTGTACCATAGTTTACTCAGCTAGAAGTGAGTCTGAGCAAATTGTCGTATTTGTATATGATATGTTCATTCCACTTGCACAGTTAGAAATCTGTATTTATATCTGTTATTAGATATGGAAGTTTGTAATGATTTTGCAAAACATGACATGAAAAATTTGAGTATCGCATGATTTATTTGATTTTTTTTATTATTATTTAGCATGTCATAAGTATATTTGATTTTATGTGCTAACATACTATTTTAATATTCAAATAAATGGTTTTTCCTAATGATGAGTTAGGCAAATGAAGAAGCTAATCGTGTAAGATAAAATAATAAAATTCTAAAATCTTACGATGTTAATTTAATATTATTTTCTTTATTGAACATATGAAACTCACTATTTCTATTTTTCCTTCAAGATGAGGAAGAAAATGAGGTTTTTGATTCCGGTGGATAAATATTATCGTACACTCGTTATTATGAATCTGTATCTGACACCCATTTGCCTTAACTGACACTTGAGATGTCACAGTGTTATTTGTTTTACTATGTGGATATACAAAAGTGAAGAAGAGATTATGAGTTACATTCTTAAAAACTATAAGTCATATAAGGACACATTTATAAAAGTAATTTAAAATAAATTTTTAGCAAAAATATTTCAAAATTAGATAAACATAGAGTTACTTAATGGGTAAAAAACCTTGAGTAATAACAAATGGATTTATTTGTTCATTGCCTGTGTACAAACCTCACTAAATACTAAAATCATCTACGTTACTAGGAAAAAAATTCGAATGATTTTTGAATTATTATTTAATTTCAAAAATTCATACAAAAATATCGCGATGATATTGCTCGTTTACAATACATATTTTACAAAACTTCACAAGATAAATTAATAATACCAATTATCTTAGTGGATTAACGTCGATAAAAATAAGAGTTTTACTAATAATAATACTTAGATGCATTGGTAATTTTTTTCATAATGACAAATATTAATGGGCAAAAGGACTTCCCGTGAAGTTAATATATGATATTATGCATTTTGATATGCTCGTTATTTATGAAAACATCCACATTGATAAAAATATGAGAAATAATTTTTGAATCGAGGAGTTTAATACCCTTTATAGAGTCGACCTACTACTTAATGGTGAGCATAGAGAAATTTCAACAAATACTTAGATATTTTTTATGGCTGTACATCTCGGGAGCAATACAAAGCATGTTAATGCTCAGTATAATCCAAGGGGGCTTACTTAGTAGTAGCTTAATCAATTTGTTCTTGATTTATTTCACTTGGTTCTTAAAGTTACTAAAATAATAAAATATTATCAAACAAATTATAGTTAATTTTTTATTATAGGTGTGCGCACCCCTGACCCAATTTTCCAAAATTCCAAATCTAACCCCACCATTAAAAATTAATAATAAAATAAAAACATCCAGCCTCTCTCACAGATAAATTTGTAATTTTCTTTTTATTCTAATTTTTTAATGCTCACGAAAAAAAAAAAAAAAAAATTTACCAGTAAAAAATAAATTAATACTTGTTTTAAAATCTTTTAATTAACCCACCTCAGCTCTGCAACAAGTCTTACGTGATCCCTCCCTCTTTTTCTCTTCTCTTTATAAATAATGCCAAACTTCCCCTGCCACTCTTTCACTCCTATCCCATCTTTCTTTCTTTCTGCAACAACTACAAGAAAATGGCTAGAAATCCGTACTCTCTCTTTCCCATTCTATTTCTCTCTTCCCTTTTTATCGTCTCCGCACTTTCTCGCAGCTTATCACGGACTCCCTACGCAACAACCCTTCTAGATGTCTCCTCTGCTCTCAAGCAGAGTCTCGATATCCTCTCTTTCGACCCAGAAAATTTCAAATCCGAAGCTGTTCCTCAGCAGCAACAGGAGACCGTCGTTGCAACTCCTTCTTCTCTGTCTCTTGAGCTGCACTCTCGCGATACTCTCCACAAGATCCAACATGAGGACTATAGGAGCCTAGTTCTCTCCCGACTCAAGCGCGACTCATCCCGAGTCGCCGCTCTCAACGCCAAGCTTGAACTCGCTCTCAACAACGTTAACAAGTCAGAGCTCAAGCCCGTCGGTGACACCTTGTTCAGACCCGAGGATTTATCCATTCCGGTGGTTTCCGGGGCGAGCCAAGGAAGCGGAGAGTACTTTTCCCGGATCGGAGTTGGAAGCCCGGCGAAGCAGTTTTACATGGTGCTCGATACTGGCAGCGATGTTAATTGGCTCCAATGCGAACCTTGTACGGATTGCTACCAGCAAACCGACCCGATTTTCAACCCGTCTTCTTCCTCCTCTTACTCTCCTCTCTCTTGCGGTTCTCCGCAGTGCGGGGCTCTGGACATGTCTGGGTGTCGCTCCGGTAGCTGCATCTACCAGGTGTCGTACGGAGACGGGTCTTTTACGGTGGGGGAATTCGTGACTGAAAAGTTGTCGTTTGGAAACTCAGGGAGTATAGACCGTGTCGCTCTGGGTTGCGGCCATGATAATGAAGGGCTGTTTGTCGGTTCTGCCGGGTTGTTAGGCCTGGGTGGCGGCTTGTTGTCCCTTACTTCTCAGATCAAAGCGTCGTCGTTTTCTTATTGTTTGGTGGATCGTGACTCGGGCCGCTCGTCGAGTCTCGATTTCAACTCTGTCTCAGGTTCGGACGGAGCCACCGCTCCTTTGCTGAGAAACCGCAGATTCGACACATTTTATTACGTTGGACTCACTGGTTTCAGCGTCGGCGGGCAGATGCTGTCGATTCCGCCGTCACTTTTCCAGGTGGATGAGTCGGGGAACGGCGGGATTATCGTCGATTGTGGAACCGCCGTTACTCGGTTGCAGACTCAGGCGTACAACTCACTGCGAGACGCGTTCGTGAGTATGGCTCGGGGATTGAAATCTACAGGCAGCGTGGCTCTATTCGACACGTGTTACGACTTTTCTTCGCTGACGCAAGTCAGGGTCCCAACGGTGTCGTTTCATTTCTCTGGCGGTAGGTCCTACGATCTGCCGGCCAAAAACTACCTGATTCCGGTTGATTCCTCTGGTACCTTCTGCTTCGCCTTTGCTCCAACGTCGTCGTCGTTGTCGATCATCGGAAATGTCCAGCAGCAGGGGACACGTGTCAGCTATGATTTGGCTAATAATCGTGTCGGGTTCACCCCGAATAAATGTTAGATAGTGGCAGTGGCAGAATTTCCCGGTTCTTGCCTTTTTCTATTTTATTTTTAAGCTATTATTTAAAAAAAAAAAAAAAAAAGGAAAAAGAGAGTATGAGTTTTTATAATTTTCTATTTCATATATTAGGAAAGATAAAATTTTAATTATTTTTTTAGGTTATATTTATTTAAAGATATGTTCTTAGTGTGTGGAGGAGATAGATAAAAGTAGGGCCCACCAGAGTAAATCCTCAAAAGCTCCTTTGGATGATATCGTGGGCCATCCCGATCGGGTTTCTATATAAATTGTAACATTCCGTATTCTTCCGTTCACTAGTTCAGTGGCATGTGTAGTAAATTGCTTCCAAGAGTAGGGGCAATTATGTGTCTAATCTAATCAAAACTGTAAACAACATGACCGTCAAAATTTTACGTCACAGTCGTTTGCATGCAGGATACGTGGCACTATCCCGCGTGACGGTGATTTGGATTTTTTGACGGCTGTGGGGCGGGAATCTTGTGCTTTTTATTTCACGGAGGGGTTGATTGGCCTGGTTTTTTTTTTTTTTTTGTCTTTAACGCTTTGATCTCTATTACGTATTTTCGCTGTAAGAGAGTCGCGTGGGGTCCACCTTCCTTGGATAGTGTTGTGAGGGGGAGGGGGGGTTAGGGATCACATGTGCAGGGGTCCACCGAAGAAGGGGATGGGTTTTTGGTTTCAGACAGCAGCATAGTTAAGGAAAGTCAGGATGAAGGGTAGTACAACCACTACGTAGTGGGTCCCACGCGTTGAAAAACGTGGGTCCGGGACCGCGATCGTCGGCAGGTTCCGCGTCGTACGCTTCTCGACGTGCCACGTGGTATAACTATGCTTACGTGGTATAACTATGCTTACGTGGAGCCGGGAGAATCGCTTAATTCAAGTGACGGAGGGCCAAATTCTGATTATTTTTTTTTTTGTCCTCTTAAGAAAATGAGGTCACTTTAGCTATTAATTTTTATGTTTTATTAGTTGAGTATTTTTTAATATTATAATTATTATTTTTGGAGTTATTATTCTTATTTTCAAAAATATATATATCAAGTACAATTTAATTTAAATTTATAATATTTTTTAATAAGGAATAAATGCATTAACTATTTCTATTATCATGTCTTTCTAAAATAAAAATATTTAATAACTTTTTAAATAAATTTCTATTTAAAGACAATCATAAATTAGCGTTGATTGTAAAATTTGTAATTCAATACCTGAAATGTTAATATAATCTATTGCTCGAACTTACGATTTCATACCTAAAATAATAATGATTTACTTCATTGCCCAACCACCATTTTATGGGTAATCTAATGTTTGATTTGATAAGATTATAATGAATTTTTTTTTTTTTTTTAATTTTTTCGTAATATCAATAAAAGCAAAGGTCGAATAATTGTGTTTGAAACAAAAAACTTTTATTTGTATTTTAAAATATATTAAATTAATCTACGAAATAATTACTGTTTTAGTAAATCAAGTCCAAATAACGAACTAAATTATGTTTTTGGAATTTTCACTGCGTTTATTATATATATTTATATATATATATTTTTTTTAAAAAGTACGGTATTTATAATATATGTATACGTACCGTGGGTTTGGTTTCAGTCACGTGTACATATATAATATGTATATGTATACGTATAGGTTGTTTAAATTTGTTGGCAAGGGGGATGTAAAAATCAAGAGATCAATTATACATATGGCAGCAGGTAGGTGTTGCAGAGACCAGACCATTATAGGCTAATGGGGCCAATATAATATCACATGTTATGCCTTAATTTTAGGCCATATTTCTTGCTTTTACACCCATCCCTCTCGGTAAATATGGTCAAATATTACATTTTTTTTTATTTAATTATCTCTCCTCTCTCTATTTTTTAATATTTCGACTATTTACAAGAAAGTGTATAAATAATTATTTACTTTTATAAAAAATCAAATAATTTTTTAAGAACTCTACAAGGTTCGATCAGAGTTTCGTATGAATTCGAATACTACTGATAGATTAGTTAATAATTGATATATTATGTTAAGAAATTTAAAATTGAAGGAGAAGATGAGATGAAATGAATGAAGAGATTCACAAAATCTTAACAATTAAGGTTTTCAAAATGACATTTTGTCTCCTTTTCCTTGTCAAAATGGTTATTTTTTGAGTGATTAATATATTTATATATAAATATAAAGGTGGTGGACTTAGTGTGATTACTTTAATCAATGCCTTTTTTTTTTTTTTTGTTTAACATTTGGAAGATCAAGACAAAGCTTTTTCACATGCAAGAAAGCAACTTGGTAAGACACAAATCTTGAACCAGATATATATATATATATATATATATAAATATTTGTGGTGAATTCTTATTCTTATTATTATTATTTAATTATATGAAGGATTCATGTTTGTTTGTGCCATTAAAATTATAAATATGGTATTGGGTCAACCATAAATTTATTCTGCTAGAGGTTGGTGGGAGTTGCCAAAGATTGCCAATTGAGGTCAAATGCCAAATATTCATGCCTATGATTATTGCTTATATATATATATATATATAATAAACTCTTCAACTTATATTTTTAACGAATAAAATATGTGTATTAATATAAAATTAAAATATCACAATTTCTCATAATTGAGATTACAGGCTGAATTTAGTAATATTTTTTAATAAATTAAAGAGATTATTATTGTATTAAATTAATATATGTAGTAATAGTAGCAGTAACAAGTCATTGTCTGAATTTATAACAACTATGAAGTCCCATCAATTTTAGAACAGTAGCTAAACTAATTATTAATTTAAAAAATTAGTATTTTGGATTTTTTTACATATTTAATTTAGAATTTTCAACTTTCAAGTACTTGATTTTCCAGCTGGTTTTGTTAATTAATATATATATATATATTTTGTGGGCTCCAAATTTGAATTAATTAAGATGGAAGATTGAGAGTATAATTAAAATTTAAATCAAATTAATATTTTAAATTTTGAATTAGCTATGTATCACTTCGATTTAAAGTTTTCGCGATTTTTAATTTCTAAATAATATTTATTATTATGGAATTAAAATATAAATAAAATTTATTTAAATTATAGCGGATAATAATTGGAGAGGGTGTTGTGTTATGGTAAAGATTTATTGTACAATTTTATTATGATTATAAACAATTAATTTAGTCTTATTATGATTGAGGAAAAAGAAAAAAAAACTTAATTTATAAGAAAAATTATACCGGATCTAATGCATATATATATATATATAAATATAATTATATATATATAATAATTTTGAAAGTACCCATAGAATTTTCATGAATATATATATATATATATATATGAATGAATGAAAAAAAAATTGCAATACAAATTTCACCTTGTTTTATTAGTAAATTGATATCTTTTAAGTACTTTATTTTATTAACCGTATGGTGACAATTTCGTCTCTCTACCTTATTTATTTCTAAACACCAAATTTTGTCTCTCTCTCTCTCTCTCTCTCCCCCACCCCAACTATATATATATATATATACTGTGTCTGCATGTATGTATGCATATATATATATATATATGTATAGGTGGTGGTAATGAGTGATCAGATAATTGGCAAAGTGTGAGTTATAACGCCCGTCCATCATCAACTCCCAGCTGCCCCAAAACTCAAACCATTTCTGAAGGCTATTTGTAACGCCATTTATCTTTCTTTGAATGCCATTTATTGTCCACAAACCTAACCAGATAGACATCATTTATACACATCTCATCTTACAAAAATTTACTTTTTAAGACTGACGTTGAGGTAATTTCTGGAAGAGGGTAACTTCGATTGTAAGTAATAATCATAGCTTCAGGTAAAAAAAATTCTCACCTCCAATCTATGAATTCAACACTTGTCAAAGAGATAAAAAAAAAACAAGAATTATGAATTATGATCATGAAAATGGGTCTCCTGCTACGAAAAGACGTGAGTAAAGGGAATCAGTTCAAATCTTTACAGCTTTAAGTTACTGGAGAGCTTGGGAGAGACACTTAAGGAAAGAATGGCGTGTAATACTGATTCATTCTTCTAAAGTACAATTGTTTTCCTGCAATGATAATGAATATCTAAATTTCACAAATCTTCTATTGGCCTCTCGAAAAGAATAATCATTCATAGAGAATTGGTGATCCTCCAAAAATTATAGTTTCTGACTGCTGCTCGGAGAATGTAGAAAAGGCTATGCATAACTACTTTGCGTCTTATTGGGAAAAAGTTAACTAAGTTGCTCCATTGATTTGGAAGTATTGACAAACGTTGCCGCTTTATTGAATCCCTCGAGTACTAGAATTTGCACGGCCTCTACCCCTTCTTGAAACGTGAAATTTAACTGCAGGATTTCAGGCTAGCAATTAGGATCTGTTGTCGACATATCTTTTATCCTCGCATAAGCGTACATTGAAATTTTAAATACCTCTTCACGTTCTTGTTTATTGAATGGGCGAAGGACAAAATTAACTGGATCCATTTTCCCGGGAGGTCGTCCGATGCCTATAAAAGCTTAGCAAATTTAGCAACAGACAAGCAAAAAAAAAAACCATTTTAGAATAATCATAGTTTTCCTGACATCCTACCAATTCTTAAGCGAGGAAAATCACGACTCCCTTTTAAGCGATCAATGATGCTCCTCATCCTGCAGGAAAAGCACTGTGATCAACTACACATGCATGCAATACAGTTTTATTTCATCTTATTAAATGTCAATCACAATCCCGAAGCATTCAGGATTCCCATAAAGATTATCTAGCATTAAATGTTAATTATAATCCCCTAACATATGGAATTTCCAAGATTGCATTTTTCAGCATATGCCATTTCAAATAGAAGCCGGAATGTTTTTCAAGAAATGGACCAGGGGGAATAACCCTAGTATAAAGAAGTCTGCAACAGAGACACCATGAAGGGAGAATGTGATGGCAAATTGTCCAGTTTACACTATGATCTCAAAGATGGTAACAGGGAATATGAAGTTTGAAAACTAAGGCTGTATTTAGAATAAGTCAATATGTATTTGCAAATTTATACCTACTTTAACTAAAAGATAGTGAAGATACTCCTTAAATAATAAAAGAGTAACCTTATATGGAATTTCAAATGTTCTCCAAACTACATTATTTCAAATTTATGTGAACTTCTATGTGGGATCAGTTTTTTCTCACCAGTATAATTTACATCTCTTTCTAGTAGAACTAAGCATGAGTTCGCAGATAAGTTCAGTAAAAATTTTGGATTATTCAAAACATAACTTAAAAAGTTAAAATTAGGATGAGATATATTTCCACAAGATGTTCAAGTATATACATGAAAATGTCTCCCAGAAAAATAAAATGAAGAAAGCTGAAATAACAGTAATAAATAACTAATAGTAACAAGGGGATACCCGTTATGTCCTCCATGTCCACCTTTCGGCAATAATCGCAATTTTGCAAAAGGCAAATCTAAGTCATCAAAAATCTGTAAAAGAGAATAGTAGGTTTGGAGTCTGTAGCAATATTTGAGCTTAAATCAGTATAAGCAGGGAAGAGAGGAAGAAAGTAATTACCACAACTACTTGCTTCAATGGAATCTTGTAATACGAAACAATCGCCCCAACCTTCATATGTCTCCACAAATGAAACCAACCATTATCGGAAATGTTAAGATATATACTGTAAGGAAAAAACCTTCATCATAGAGTATATAAAGATCTTCTAGATGAGCATACTTACAGACTCACCACTTGCATTCATAAAGGTTTGCGGTTTGGCAAGCATTACTGGAACATTTCCTATGAAACCTGTGGAAATAAATACAATATTAACTGTGAAATGAAGAAATAACCTTAGAAATGAAGAGTAAAACTATTCTGGACAAGCATAAAAGCTAACTGATTAAACAGAGGACACAGGAAATACTATAATTGTACAGCAACAATTATGATTGAAACTGATAGGTCCCAGTCAGAAGCCAATTAATTTTTCGGTAAAGATTTTCTCTTTGAGTGAGAATAAACCACACTTGAACAACAATTTTTCGACCCCCCATTCATTAAACTTGCAGCCTTTAAATACAAAAACTACTACCTGCTACTTCCTACTTCTAAGGCAACTAAAACAAAATAGGATAGTGGTAGATAATGGGAATAATGGAAAATAAAACTAATGACGGGAAACAAGGGATATACGATACACTGTTGACTAATTCCACAACTATTCTAAACATACTTTTCCTTAAATTAAACACATGTTTTCCTTAAAAGTTGGTTGGCATTGAGATTTTCAAAGCTTAACATTACTCCTCCCTTTTTCAAGAATCTTGTCCTCAAGGTTCAGACAACCGACTTGTGGCATCTTCTTCGGCCATCTTCCTCGGCGCTTTGAATTTTCTTTAGTTCGTCCAGAACTTCATCCAAGGCTGTCTAATTTCCGGACCATGCTGGAACATTTAATTGCCCCTCTACATCCATTGTTCATAAAAAGAAATAAAAAAAAAAATACCACATCATCACCACTTGAGAATGCTAGTCAAAGGCCATCCACTCCCCACTCTTCAAGAGTATTATTTCTGGTTCCTTGCAGCCTTCTGTAGTTTTCCTTTTTTTTTTTTGGCAGCACAACTCTTTGTCTCAACTCTCTGTGCAACACAGCTCTCAACCTTCCAACGCGATCTGCCTCCCTTCCATCCCAGACTTTTTTTTTCCGGTGCTTTCCCTCAGTTTCCTTCCCTCCCTTCCTGGGCTTTTCTGTTCCTTTTTGCGGAGAATGTAGAGCCTTTTGTTGAAGCTCTCCCCTAAAGAATTCTCAATTGTCAAGACAGCACGCTCCACAAGCCACTGCTCGATACCTTCAAAAGCGGTGTCAAATTGCTTGCAAAGAACAGCTACGCAATTGGGATACGCCTTCTGTGCAGCTGATTCACCGTATGTGTAGGCAACACGAAGATGAGACCCATCAGATATTGCTTTGGATGCCATGTAAGTCACACTTTGCGTGAATGGTTTCAGCTCATTGCGATATGGTGGCGTCTGGCCAGGCTGGCCCGACGTGTTGCTGCTGTAACCTTCGCGGTTTAACAGCAAGGTGTTTGTCAGCCGCTTGAGGGTGTCTTCAATCTGGTGGAACTTGTCGGCAAATCTCACGTCCATCCGGCTTAGGCTGTCCTGCAATCTACCCATGCTGACTTCCAGATTTTCAATTCTTTTTTTTGTTAGTAGACATGCCTCTGATATCAATTGATAGGTCCTAATTAGAAGCCAATTAATTTTTCAGTAAAGATTTTCTCTTTGGGTGAGAATAAACTATACTTGAACAACAATTTTTCGACCCCCGTTCATCAAAGTTGCAGTGCTTCAAATACAAAAACTACTACCTGCCACTTCCTACTTCTAAGGCAACTAAAACAAAATGGGATAGTGGTAGATAATGGGGATAATGGAAAATAGAACTGATGACTAGAAACAAGGGATATAGGATACACTGTTGACTAATTCCACAACTATTCTAAACACACTTTTCCTTAAACTAAACACATGTTTTTCTTAAGTTGGTTGGCACTGAGATCTTCGAAGCTTAACAGAAACTGAGGAGATAGAAAATACTAAGACCAAATCATGTCATGCAACATCTGGTTTTTTACTTTTTCTTTCTAAATGACAAATGGCAATACCTTATTCGTGTTCCTAAAAAAAGGCAATACCTTATTCTTAAAGTATCTATTCAATAACAATCAGCTAGCATGTGAACCAATCACATAGTAGCATCATCCATGCTATCACAGCTTTGAAACTTCACTAAGTAAATTTCAAGCAAACACAAAAGACCATGTTGGCTCTAGTTATGAGTCTTCAGCATACAGAATATGAAACCGTGTAGCTTCGAGCAGGCTGTTCCCTCACACATCATTCCATTTCATGAGCATGTAACTTTATTTTCCATCCAAAAACGATCTATTATATATAAACTTTTGGTTCCCAACTTCATTTTTTGTTTGAAATAAACAGTATTATTAACAAAGATACCAAAGAGGTGCTAATCCGTATACAAGGTATTTACATATCAATCAACAAGTCAACAAAGTTCCTTAAGTCCTTCATAGAGTACAAAACATGACCCAAGAACAAAGAACCAAGGGTTTGGAACCATCCATCTATAATTAAAATAAAACCATTCTGCTCATCCACCCTTCAAAAGCTTTTATATTCCTCTCCTTCCAAACTGTCCCAAAGACTGTGATTGGAATGATGTCCGCATATTTCCTCCTTCCATTAATTCCCTTCCACGTCCATAACTCTCCTCTAACTGATCCTGCCATCACACACTTGACTCCTAATAACCCATAAAGTATGGTTCAAAGGTTGTAAACCTGCCGGCACCAAAGGAGTAGATGACTAAAGGTCTCTGCAGCCCTTTTACAGAAAAAGCAACCATTCACAAGAACCTTACCTCGTCTCATCAGCTTATCAATTGTAAGAATGCACTCTATGCTGGCCTCCCAAGATTCCCAACTTCCCCTTAAATCCTGATGTTTGATATTCACAATATGATGTCAATAAAACATGTGCAGCCAAAGAACTCAGGACCTTCCCTTTTAATCATTTGATATAAGCACCCAAGGAGAGTATACGATTGAAATGTAAGATATATTTATGTAAACAAGTAGAACAAAGATCAATGAGCTAATACCAAACAACTATAGATCATCCACAATAAAAAGTCAGGTTTTTTTATGATGAAAACTTGGAAATTACAATTACCAATTCAAAAAAAAAAAAAAAAGAATATTAAGAGCACGTAGGACATAAAGCTAACCTTTCCCAAAGAGGGCTTTAAAGTTAACAGCACTCATGGATATCCCTTCAGCTTCAGCTATAGCATCCACCATCCCAAAACCCACCTGAAAAACAAAAACACGATTCCACCGCGTTATTGCAGAAACCAAGTAGGCGTCACAAACCCACTCGAAGAAAAAGGGAAAGCTTTATTTTTCTTAATGTGAAGGGAGAGCGAAGCAGAGAGAATTACATTATGACGAGTGCCCTCGTATTTTTTGCCAGGGTTGCCTAGGCCGACGATGAGCCAGGGATGCTGCTGTTGCTGTGGATTTGAACTTGGGATAGCAGGAGAGTCTGAGTTGGAGGCGGAGGTCGAAAAAGAAGAAGAAGAGAAGTTAGGAGACTGAGCCATTGTCATGATTCTTCCTTTTCTCCACCAACAGCAACAGGAGTAGGAAACATGTGGAGAGCGAAAGAAACTTTGGGCATTTGAAACACCAATCTTTGCGATTGATGTGGTTATTGCAGAAGCAGAAGCAGCTAATTTCATTGGCTTGAGGGAAATCCTAGGGTCTTGAGGAAAGAGGAAGAAGGAAAAAGGCTGGAAAAGGGAGAGCGAGAGATTTTTGGTTTTTCTATTTTGGAATTATTTTTTTCAAGAAAAAAAAAACAATAATCGCCGTTGCCGGGGATCGAACCCGGGTCACCCGCGTGACAGGCGGGAATACTCACCACTATACTACAACGACCACTGTTGGGACTTAGGTGGCAGCATAACATACATCTCACATTACTATGATTTTATTTTTTAAGATCCACATATGATTTGTCCATAAGAACTCTTATGGTAACCTCTAAAAACAAGTTTTTGTTCTTTTCAAATTTCATCAAATCATTTTTTACCACTTCAAATACTTTTTGAACTATAGACATATATAAATTAACAAATTAAAATTACAAAATAAAAATTCCATTCACCAAATGGGCTTCATCTCTCGAGATAGTATCAGTCAAATGGTCATTGCCCAGTATGCCACATCGGCAGTTTGAGTTCATAGCCTGTAATATGAATTTGGATGATAATGTGTTTTTTTTTGCTTTCCAGCTTTAGGTCCATTACCACGAGACGCGAAGTCCTTAGTTTTATTGCCAATAGACGCATAGCTCAGAGAAAGAGTAGAACCAACTTCCTCCGAGAGAGAGAGAAGCAGAGAGGGAAGTGACCTCCCCCATTCTGGTGGTTGACATACGATGCTGATGCCAAAAATATTTGCATTCAAAAGAAAAGACTGATTTCTTAACATGAACTTGAAATACAAGTTAAAAATAGAGATATAACCACAAAAATTGATATCAATCTTTACATCCTAATTAAACGTATGAATGAATTCATTTTGAAAAAATTGAACAAATAATTTGCAGTTATTTTCATTGTGATTTTCAAAATTAGCAAGAGAATAAAGGAAGAACATCAGATTTGTCTGTTACATGTACATCTGTAGCATTTCTATACATAAATCTCAACTGCCATATCATTCGAACAAAAATAAATGCAGTGTACACAGGAAAACCTAAAGTGCATGTGGGAGATCTACAGTTTGAATTTGATCTCCAATTTCAGGACCATTGCTGACAAAATTAAGAAAAAAAGGAAATAGAATTAATCCAGGAAACCAGCATATAACATGCATGAAAAAGAAATAGGTCAATTGTTACCTGAGATGGCTGAGAGCTGACATTCTGTAGAGACAGGTGAAAACTAGGATATGCAACCCAATGGTATAAAAGAATGCAAAAGTTCGGGCATACCTGCAGTAGCATTAGTTATTGGATTAACAAACCATAATATGGAAATAATATGTGAAAGAATTTCAAGCATGCAAAGAAATATCACGATGATGGAATGAGATCATTGCTTGCATCGTGGACTTTGAAAAGATGATGAAAAAAGAAATGGCAGTATTCACAGTATTCCTATTCATTTTTTGGAGAGTTCTTCCATTTTACTTGCCAGAATTCCAATGAATTACAACCATAAAATCCTAGCTTTATCAATACAAAATCCTAGCCTTATCAATACAAAAATTAAAAGGAAGTATTTAGGTATCATATCCTGAAAACATCAATTGGAAGATTTTTTTATGCAATTTGAATAAAGAAAAAAAATCGTACTTGTTGCCAAGAAGGAAGCGTCCACTGCTAAGTGTGATTCGGTCTCTGAATCCCAATTCCTTGTATCTTTGATCCCTTTCCTGATTTGAAATAAATAAAGTCGTTTAGACCTGATATGATGTGAAAATATAAATATATATACATATATTTGAAATAAAATAATGTGAAAATATGACCAAGGAACAACACAAATTGAGTGCTAACAAGACATCTTTGTAATAAATATTTGAAGCTGCAGAATGATTTCCAATGTAAAGATCCCAGAACTTTCTATTACAAAGAAAGGGTTAGCCATTTGACTCAACAGGATCTGTGGCATTCTTTCTTCCTTAGTCAGGCCCTAGCAATCTGGAATTCATTGTCGTAATTTCAAAAAATACGGATCTACAATTAATCAGAGATTTTTCAGACCTTTGGTTGAACAAAAATGTATAGATTTCAATTTGACAATTTAAATTACACGACAGGAAAACCAATAACATAAGCCAAAGATTGAGAAACTAAACACCCAGTCTTAGGATAGCAGAAGGAAATTTAAAGTAATAATAATAATAATAATCATACATGCAAGCTGTGCTTCCCATTTTCAGCTCACAACCTTCTAATGGACAAGCAACATCCTAAATTATCATGTGTACATGTAAATGATAATAAACTAAAAATTTCAATAGAAAAGTGCAAGTTAAATAACCTTCTTTGAGAATGCCACAAATGGATTAATATCATCCTCATATATCTTCTTGTATTTAGATTCAACGTCAGAGCTAAAACCACTTTCAAGATCCTCAGCATGCTGAAAAATATCATATGACAAGAATAATTAAGAAGCTAGAAAATGGGATGCGATACAGATAGAGATATTATAAGGAGATACCTTCTTTGATCCTCTAGAAACTACTTTCTCAAGATTGTAATCCTGGACATAACGGATTTTCCCGTAAAGTTTGACGTTGTCAGCTTTGCACTTTTCCAGTTCCACTGTTAACAAACTAATCTTCTCCTTCAACTGTCTTATTTCCTAAAACAATAAGAAAATTCAGCAATGTTACCCCAAGGTTCTTAATTTAACTGAAAGATTGCTTTAAATTGTTGCTACATTAAATGCCAGCAAAAATATTAAAAACATTAAAGGCAATATATAAAAGATATAAATATCGTACCTCTTCTGTCTCCCGCAAACGTGTCCTAAATCGATCTCGTTGATTGCAGATCACTTTCAGCATAGAGCTCTGGTCCTGGTCGAAAGAGGAAACATGCTTCTGGTCTGTGTTCTGATAAAAGAGAGCTATGCCATTAGAAAAAGATACATGACACAACCATGAGGCTGTATTGGTACAATAAAGTTTGCAGTCAAATTCTAACATAGTGCTCATGTACATTGATCAGAAATGAACTCCTCAAATAAGAAAATAAATTAATAAAGCATCAATGATCTTTGGTATCCTTAATATTCCTTGTCTTGTTGCCCTTCTTCTTTCCACACCCCTTCCCCATCTCCAAACAAGGGTGTTGGCATAATTTGGTCATTTCAAATATTTAAAGAAATCATCAATGGTCTTTCGCAAAGTCTCCTTAGTAGTCCTCCCCCCTTTTACCCCATCACCCCCAGCACCCACATCTCACCAAAAGGAAAAAAAAACAAAGAAGGGGGCCTTCAATAGACTTTGAGTAAAATCAGGATTTTTTGCATCGTAGATAGCAAAAGATCGAGGTGGCTTGCAGGTGGACTTAATCGCAATTTGACAACTATTAAGTTGTTCTCGTAACGCCTTCCTGTCCCCTCACCCCCAAGAAAAGGAAAAAGAAGTAACCTCAATTTGATAAGAAACCATAAATATCACGTTCGTGGAACAATGGATTCTAAACCCTCTCTTTAGAAAACTATAGCAATTTTTACTTTCCAATCTTTCTTTTCTTAGTTTAATAACATAAGTGAAGAAGCATGCTAATTTTAAGAATAAAATATGAGATACTATTAAACAAAGCACTAGGCGGGTGCCACCAATGCAATCTGTATGTCCACAACTTTGAACCACATGTCTGAAACTACTACCTACCTGATTGATAATTCCCCTTTCACAATTTACCACCTCTTTTACTTGGCATATGCAGAGAAATTTTGTAACTAAAGAAAAGCAGAGTAACTACTGAAGCAGAGATACCTCAGAATGCTCGGTTCCCCCTGACTCAGAAAAGTCCCAGTCATCAAATAGATTATTGGTTTTTCGATCTCTAGAGCCATAACCCTGAAACAGAGAAAAAAGGTTGAGCTACAGAGAAGGCAGACTCACTATCGGAAAACTGGTAGCAATTAAAAGTTGCAAATAACTTTTTAAGTTATCATAATGGAGGCAAAGCATACCAATAGAATGTGGACATATGAATAATGTTTGATAACAGTATGCAGGTTATATATGCGTTCATGCATGAGTGCCATATGCAATTGTATGCATGTCTCCATTCAATCAATGAACGTAAATTGTGTATTCATGTTTAATGGCCAAAATCTCAAACAGGCAAAAATTTGAGCTTTTCAAGAGCCATCGATTCATACCTTCAAAATATCGTCTTCCAACTTCTGTATTAATCTTTGTTGTTCATTAATCTTTGCTGTTAATTCTTCTATTTGAGCTTCAGCCTTTTCAAGCAAGGATGCCTTCTCTGAAAGTTTTATCTGAAATTGGTGATAACACAGAGCATTAAGACATACTAAGAGCATTAATATTTGACAGCCCTCTATTTATTTCCAGGAGTAATTATAGTTTCTTCCCTTCTGATTTAGCCTGATTGCAGTTTAATCTTTTCCTTTTTTTCTTTTTTTTTTTAATTGTGAAATTCGGTAACATATTAGTTTGGTTTGGCATTATGGATAGTCATTAGTTTTTTAGACTGATACCTTGTAATTTATTGAGTTTTTTTCCTCTCATTTTGATTTGCTTAAAACCAAACTTCAAAGTGGGTTTGAAACCACATTCCGCCCTTATTTCTAAAATCTAGTAAGATACAAAATCTGAGAGCCACAAATTTCCCTGTAAGTTTACTTCAGATTGTAATCATTCTTAGATTTGTGTTATTAAAACAAAAAAAAATTCTTCAGGCTCTTCATACCTTTAATTGTGTGAGTTCGTGCTCCATTCTCCTGTTTTTATCAAGAAGAAGAGACTCCATTTTGCTCATCTCTTCCCCACTGGTAGCCACTTCCCAATCTTCAGCCTCAATTGAATTGTAGCCAACTGCCTATTTATGCAAAAATTAAATGCTTAAACACTAATTAGCAAACTTAGTCATTTTTTATCAATTATCTAATCCAGTGTTTGGACCACACAATAAGATAGCCTTCCCTCATCCCAGAACCACCCAATCCTTGGTGAACATGGGTTGGTCTCAGCCCCTTAGTAGAACCAGTAAAGTCCTTTTTGTCAAAGAACCATCGAAGTCTTGCATATTAAGTCTACCAGATAAACATCTTCTCACAATGATTATGAGGCACAATATACTGTTAGCTAGGGAAAGATAAGAAATAATCAAGAATCCATGTCAACAGCTTGAAAGAGTATAACAAAAGCAGCCGTACCATT
>NW_019014679.1:210780-235938 GCF_000150535.2 Carica papaya | reverse complement strand
CAAAAGACTAACTTTTCCGGTTATTTGGAGAGACATATAGAAGAGTTTTCAAGGATTTGCCTCCTTTCAATAGAATTAGATTTTTTGTTTTAGACACCAAGTTTTTTCTTCAAAGGTTTTTTATACATGGGTGACAATCTCTTGGTGCCTTGTGAATGGAGATTTTTTCTATTGGAAACGAAAATGAGTATCAAATAGCTAAAATAATATCTCCATAAGAATAAAAGCAAAGACTAAATATATTGAAGCTATACCTGGACAAGTATCATAATTCAGCTTTCAAAAGCACCTAAATAGCAAAGTATTGTACCTTTTCATTAAGCAATGAATTCAATCTCTTGATCTCAATCACATGTTGCTCTCGTTCATTTGCCAAGGTGGTTTCAATATTGTGAAGTTCCATATTCAGCTCAGAGATAACCTTCTCTTTGGCATTCAAAGAATTCTCAAGGATACTATTAGAATCAACATTATCTCTGTCGGAAAAGGAATCATTAGAAAAAAAGGAAAACTAAAACCCAAAAGACGAAATACTGCAAAAACACAGAAAGATAAATAAAGCAAAAACATCAGTTGGTAAACAACATATTATCATATTAACGTCTAGACCAATCTTGTACAGGGGATTGCGTTGGGCAGAAAAAAAAAATCCTCTAGATGCAACTTTCATTTTAGTAAAAATAAATTGCAGATTGGACCATGATACCGTACCTTTTCTTGTTTTCAGTCTCTTCATTTGCTGATTGTAATTGGGACCGTAAAACTCCCTGCACAAGCAATGAGAAATTAGAACATTTCAACTGTACGATCGCATTGCATAAAACCAGAATTGTTCATACTTCACTCTGTGGAGATGTCCACATATACAAAGAATTAGACTAAATCTTATACAGTGTCACCAAGTTCCTTAAAAAAACTCTAGAATTGTACTATCATGCTCAATAATTTCACTATTGGGGACGCAAACATAAATCGTGAAGCTCTTTGTTCCTTTTTGTTTTTCTAATTCCTTTTATTTTGAATGGGTGATATTTGAATTAAGGACCAACGAAACCATTTGATGCCATTCCATTTCAGTTACCATCCAAGTGTAACAAAACAGAAAAGCTGCATTCAAGAATAACTAGTCCAACCTTACAAGTAGAATTGGAGCTCCTAATGTCATGTATCATATATTATATACTATCTAAACCTAGTATCAAGCTTTCAATATAGAGAAGAATTAGCAAGAGAGAAAAATGATAATCATAACTCAATGTCCAAGTAGAAAAGTGATCATGTAAACTGAAAATGTTTTTGACCTAAGGGATTCATTTATTCAAGGTTAATCTAGCCAGTCTAAAAACATAATTTAGAAATCACCTTTTCTCTCTCAAGACTAAGAAGCCGTGTTTGAGCTCGTTCCACTTCATCCATCAGAAGATTGACCTCTGATTGCTTAGCTGCCCTTTCTTCCTCTGATATTGTTATGCAACAAGTAAGACACTCGCTTCAGCAAATAATCAAAAGAAATTTAAGAAGGCAAGCTATGATGAGAAAAGAATGAAGGTTCAAAAAAGTATCTCTTTCAACAAGATCTAAATTTGTACTCTCTTCAAGTGACCAAGTATGAACTAAATTTGCCTTTCTAGTTCACCATATCACCTGATTGAGCATGGACTTCAAACAATTGGCTTTGTGCAAGTTCATGTAACTTTTGCATATTGGAGACACTTTCTTGAGCTTGCCGTAACTGATCCTGCAGTGATTGTTCCCTACATGAAACAACTAAGTCAACAAATGGTCTATGACAAGGCAAGAAAACACAAAATATACAGCCTACTAGCAAAATCCATGGTTCAGAAGAACTAATGCTTTGCTAAAAGATTCCTATATGTGACTGACAATCATAATGAACTCCAAATAAGAAAGGGGAAAAGGTGAATAATGTATTAAAAAACCTTTCAACACCCTGTCAATGGTTATACCTCTCTTTCAAAACCTCAAGTGTTTTCTGATTCTCCTCAGCCAGACTGCGTTGCTTGATCTCCACAACTTCTTTTATTTTTTCCTCCATCTGAATGCATATTCATGGATAAACAATCATCATTCCCACCTTCAGAAAATGAGCTGAGACATTCTTTGTGGTTCCTTATAACGAATTTGTGTTCTATATTTGAACCAAATAAAAGAGAGTGTACTTCTTTTACTTCCAAAAATCTGACTCACTCTGGGTTTAAATTTCTAGCAAAAATATCAATGGAGAAAGCATCACTAACCTGTTGCTCTAACTGTCGGTTGCGTTCTTCGAGTCTTCTTATTGTCGCCTGCTGATTTTTCAGGTGAGTTGCTTCAGTCCTGAACTCTTCAAGCTCAACTTTCATTTTCCGGTTCTCGGATTCTAGTTCAGATAATTTCAGATCTTGCTCCTGCAATGCAGGTATAACTATGAGCTAACTGTTTATTGACATGCACACAGGAGATGGTCACTGTTTATTGACACGCTCACGCTGAAAGAGGCACAAGAACTCCAAATACATAAACACAGTGGAGGACTGGCCAGCAATATCCTCAATTCTTCCCACTAGTAAGCTCATCAACTTGCACTGATAACTAAGTACAAAAATGAAAATAGGAAGTTCTGGAACTATCTAGGATAATGAAGGACGGGTAAGAAGATGAACAGGATTAAAAGAAAAAGAAGAAGAAGAAGAAAAAGAAAATGGAAGACGTTACAATGTCAAAGGGCAAAAACTGCCATCAACAAGGTTCCATATATTAGCTAAATAAGAGAGCAATTAGCAAACACTTATGGCTATCAGACTTTTAGTAACGTGCCTCCATAATACATATATGGATAACTGCAAATATATATACATACAATTACACATTGACAAAGTCCTTAAAGTATCCAAGTCTCAACACTATAGAAGTCAATCCAATCAATGGATACAAAAGAAGAAGTCTCGCAGTTCATAGTTTAGCAGGACCATTGCCTAATGAAATGCCAAATGAATTAAACTGACACTTACAGAAATTGAAGCAAGAGCAGGATAAGGATCTGGAGCCTCATAAAGTTTTTGATAGATGTTAAGGAAAGCATTCTCTCCAAACTTTGCTCTCTTTGTCAGATTATCAACTTCTTCTTGATAACCCTTGAGTAAAGAATTAAACAAACTCAACTTTTCCTCTGGCGAAGCTTTCTTGAAGTCTGTTCATAGAGAAGACAACAATTAACTCATTTGCTCTTTCTTTTTTTTTTTTTCTTTTTTTTGAGAGTTAGAACCCTCTTGGACATTCAGAATTAGACATTTTCTGTTGAGAAGATTTTCTGGTATCCTAATATAAAAGGTAGATTTCACTCTTGTCCTTTGATGGGAACTTCAACTCTAATATAGCTCAACTACATTAAAATACCTCTTGTACTCTCAGCAAGCTTCCGCCTGTTTTTCTGGCTGTTCTCCTGATTTTCAGCTATCCTAAGCCCTTGTTCATCGAGCACACTTTTTTCCTTTTCCAATTCAAATTCTGGAAAAAAGGAAAAAAAAGAAAAAAGAAAAAAGCAAACAATCTGATCAGCAAATACTTCAAAAAGAAAAAGTTGCTCCACACATTTGCATAGAACCAATTAAAGAGAACTGATTATAAAAAATTATTAAACAGTCCAGCTCCTAGAGCAGAAAATGGCTTCTTGAAGAATAATGTTACATTACGCACAAAACATATAAGCATTTCTCCATGATGATTATTAAGAAGAGAAGTACAGTACAAATAACCATGCGCGAAACTAACAGCCTATTGAAAAGCTTAAACCATTCTCTTGGCTGCAGTACCGAATCAAACCAAGTAACCAACTGTATCCGCTTAGTAAACATAATCAAATCCATAAATAACTTCATGTTCCTGATAAGATACCCCACTATCTAGTGATGACATCTGAATGCAATTCGTCCGACTACAAGCACTTCAACAATTGTCGCCAAGCTCAGAAAAAACGAAGTACATTTACATACAAAATTGTACATAATGATGTTACCTTTCCAAAAATTGGAGACAACAGAGACGGGAGAAGAGGAAGAAGTGGATTTGTCTCTATCGGATCCACCACCTTGCGGAGACTCCATTTTTCAGGAATTCGGATCTTGAAATCTGAGGAAATTGATAGGTATTGTTGGCAGTCTCTGGAAATTGTTTAACGAATATGTGAGATTCAAGGCGCCAATCAGGAGATCATTTTCTCCGGCGTAAGGATTTTCCGATCGTCGTACACAGATCTTATAGAGCACCGAGTTGGATCACCGCCACCGGTCGTTTTTGGTTCCGGTTAAATATTACCATTAGAAGGCTTTTTGAGCCTTTAGCAAGCCTGCAACATGGGCTGGGCCAAGGCCTTGTTTGGGCCCAAATGACTATTTGGGCTCAAGTTCATTATTATTATTATTTTATTAGTATTATATCATTTTAAATAATGAAATTGATTTATTAATTATCTCATGTTGTTTATAGAAAATAATTATATTTTCTTATAATTAAACATAATTTACTCTCTCCCGTGAGAGTTTTACTCATAAATTCATATATATATATATATATATATTTGTTTTTCTTTTCATTTTAACCAAGGCCTTGAAACGATGTCGCATTAGGATCTGGTAATGGGTAATCAATCATATAATATATATATATATATATATATATAGAGAGAGAGAGAGATTTAATTTGGAAAACATAAAAAATGATTAATTGTATCACTATTAATCAACCATGCACTCTCATTTTTTCACTATTTAATTCCGAGTGTCATATTAGGTCTACGAAGAATAGTTTTTTAAATATAATATTTATAAGAATAAAATTATAAATGAATTTTACACAAAATTTGAATTATTTCTAAGAATAAATATAAATACATACTTATAACAAACGTATTATATAATAGAATTAGTTATTAATTAATTTGTAATCAGTTACAATTAGTTGAAGTTAGTTTGTAATCTGTTAACAACTCTGCTATAAATAAACAGAGCATGTAATCCATTATACACATACATAAATACAACAAAATTTTCTAATTTTCTTTTTTCTTCTCGGCTATCTTGCTTCTGATATTATGTAATTTAAAATTTTAGATACTTCAATTTATATAGATTCTATAAATTAATTAATTAATTAATTATTTTAAACATAATCTAAAAATAAATTGAAGAAAAATACGTGTGTGTATATATATATATATATATATATATATGAGATATATATTATATGTATGTACATGAGATAACGATTAAAATTGCCGGGAATGATGATATGAATGCAGCAATGTTCAAGTGGCAGCACAAATTATAGACTGAATAAGTCAGTCCGCGTGAGAATAATGTGCACGTAACTGCAAATTTCAAATTTTTTTTTTAAATTATGTTTTTATTTAATTTTTTTTTAAAGCAATATGAACTAAAAGTCAAATATTTAATTTTAATTTATTAAAAATAAAAAAAAGTATTGTTTAACCCCAAAATTCAATTGCTTTTTTACTCTAATATTTGACCTAGTCCCAGCATTTTATTTTCAGTTTCAATCTAGAATCATTTTCTTTTATTTAAAGTCATTACCCGTGTATTATGAATTTAATATTTTATTACTTGATTGATAGAACAACATTATTTAATTCAAAACACAAATGAAAGAATTATAATTTTCAAAATTTATTGGTCCAGTTATATAAATAGACAAGAATACTAATAAATTATGGGAATATGTATTTACGTAGAAACGTAATCATCAAGAGATGCATGCAACATAATTGTGTGTTAATGTATCTAATTTAAAAATTGTTTCGAAAAACTTCGTCCGGACGGGTAAAAAGTTAAAAAGGGTAAAGTTCAATTTTACTAATAAGTTGACTTTGACTTTTTTTTTTTTTTCCTTCCAAATTGCTAACTAATGACACTACCCTTCTCAACCTACCAAATATTCTGTTTGTTTAAAAGTGTTGGATAAATTATTTTTAAATTGCAAAGGTCCCTGTGACCGCAGTAAAAATTAAATCAACGAGGATGCATTAATGTGTAATTAATTATACATATTTATTTATTTATTTTTAATTAATATTTTCTAAAAAATTATAGTGATACTAAAATCTCAAATATATATTTGTAGATGTATAAATTAGCATCGTGAAAAGGTTACAAACAAAAATTTTCAAGCATCTCTAACTAATTAGGTAGCATATAATCATATGATTGGGGGACTGCTACGTTCTTTGTGCTGCAGACATGGTTTGGGGTCAAATTGCCAAATTGATTTTTGCAAAGGAGATGAAAATAAGTCACGTCTTTTTGTCATTTTCTGCAAAATTATTAAATCCAATTTTAAGTCAAAGTAAACCCTTCTCACCCAAGTTCCACCCAAGATTGTCTGGCACTGAATATACATATACATAACGTATGTATGTATATATATATATATATATTTATACCCAAAAACTAAGTAGTAGCTAGTTCAATCATGATCTCCACAAAATCAACATATTAAAGTCAAATTCTTTGTTAAGTGTTCACAATCTCTCTCTTACTCTCTTGTTTCTTTTCCATGATATTTTCTTTGGACAAGTTGGTACCTAAATAGTGCTAGATTCCATTTTGGTTCAAACAAACCCAGTCTTTGGTATAAAACTATTTTATGCACAAAACCAAGTTGCCATTATATATATGTATATATACAAACCTTTAAGTACATTATTATGCGGTGTATTCCCCTTTCATTCCTCTATATATTCAGCACTAAATACCACTCACAAACAGTCTCTCTTTCTCTCAATTCTTGTATCTCTTCTTTCTAATTTTGTTATTACTTCAAAAATTTAATGGGACGAATAGAGGGAGAAATTGAGAGTAATCATGAGATACATCAAGAATACCAAGTAGCCGATCATGAAGCCACTTCCAATCACGAGAACTTCACATATCAGTCTAATTACTATCCGGACCAAAATCAAGAAGTACAAATGCAACAACAACAACAACAACAATTCTCGCAGCCCCCGCCACAATACCCACCGCCGCCACCTCCACAAGGTAACAATCAAGCATACGGGGCTAATCAACCTTTCCAGCCCGTACAATACCCACCTCCAACCCAACCCAATAACAGGCCTAATCAGCCAGTTGCTTACCCACCACAGAACCCGCAACAATCACTGAACCGGCCGGTTCAGTACCCACCGCAAAACCTACAACAGAACCCGGTTCAATACACACCACCAGAACAACAAGCCGGTCCGATGTATCAAGGCGGTTTAAACCAGCCGAATCCTGCTGTCTACCCACCATCGCAACAACAAGTGCCGGTTCAGTTCCCACCCGCAAACCCACAACAAAAACCGGTTCAATTCCCACCTCAGAGCCCACAAGTCAATAATCCCATGTTCCCAAATGGGTCGAACCAGCCGGCGAGTTATAATCAAGGTCCCCAGTCGTTACAGAAGCAGCAATATGTTCAGGGTGGTGGCGTGGCAGAAGGGATGCCGGTGATGATGCAGACGAAGATGATGAGTCCGGTTCCACAGGGCATGCAGGTGGGTTATGAGGGGTGGAGAACAGGGCTTTTCGATTGCATGGATGATCCGATGAATGGTGTGTATGCGTATATATTCATTACATATAGTTATGATGATCTTAAAGCTATATACATATATATTTGCATGAAATGATTTTCTTTGGTTCTAGATCCTCTTTCTCTCTCTCTCTCTCTCTCTCTCTCTCTCTCTATATATATATATATATATATATATATATGGATATGTGTGTGAGTTATGAGTACTTGAATTGGCATGTTTCAGCTGTGATAACGTTCTTCTTCCCCTGCTTGACGTTCGGCCAGATAGCTGAGATAGTAGACAACGGAACCACTTGTAAGTCATTATATATACATATGTGTAAATATATATGCATATAGAGTATGTATGTGATTAAATTAGGAGGTGGTGTTTGGTGTGTTTTGGGCAGCGTGTGGAACGAGTGGGCTGCTGTATGGACTGATTGCGGCTGTGATATACTCGCCATGCATATTTTCATGCACGTACAGGACGAAGTTGAGAAATAAGTTTGGGCTGCCTGAGTCGCCAGCACCAGACTGGATCACCCACTTTCTTTGCGAGCAATGCGCTCTTTGTCAAGAATACAGAGAGCTTCAACTAAGAGGACTTGATCCAACTATAGGTACATACACCTATATATTTATGTATCCATATATATGTATGTACGAGAGTTATGGTTTGACTAATTTGTATGTATGTACATGTAATGTAACGGTGCAGGATGGCAAGGAAATGTAGCGAGGAACCCAAGCCTTCAACAGCCGCAAGTTGTGATGGTGCCTCCAATGAACCAACAAATGATGGGTTAATTAAATTAAACCATCTAATTATTGAAAGGCATCATCGTGTTGTTTTTGGGTATTTGAGAATTTCTTATACTAATTATATATATATATATATATCTCTACTTTTTTTATTTGGATTTACTGGGTTTTCTATTCTTTTTCCGCTTGGTGTAATGAGGAACAACTTGCTTGTTGCAATTGTCACGGAAGAAAATCGTGTTTTAATTTGTTCTAGAAATTGGCTGGAGTATTCGATTTCATAACTCTAATCTAATGGTTATCTTTGCACATATCAAAATTCTAGTTCATTGCAATATCACTCACTCAGTCATAAATATATATATATTGATCATCCTGAAAAAACTAATTTGTGTTTGGTTCAAGTATATTATATTCTTATATTCAATTAATGGATCTAACTCTTTAATATAAAGAAATTAATTCTATTTTCAATAAATCCACAAGAATGGATTTTGATATTACTACATATTACGGAATGCACTAAAGTTGAATTGAACATAAAATAGTCTTAAAATTATATATATATATATATTTTGTATTCCCATTTAAATCATATAAATTTAGAATTCAATAAGTTCGTAAAATTCTATAATTTCCAGCTTAAAAGCTTATAACATAATTATACTTTTGCCTGGACAAAAAATGGTATGTTCATTTAAAAAATAAAAATAAAAACACTAATGCATATTTGGATCAAATATCTAGCTGAATTTTCAATTTGTATCAAAATTAAGTGTTCTAAATGAAAAGAAAAATACAAATTTTAATAATTTTTTTGTCCAAAAACAAATTAATATTTTCCCTCGTACGAAAGAACAAACTAAATAAGAAACAAAACTTTTATGGGGCCAAATAAAAGAGAATACTTATCATTATTATTTGAAGAAGAAGGCATGATATAAAAATCATAATCTGCCCTTTAATGAATAACCTTTTGTTCTATTTTCAACCATTTCAGAGTGCATGAATCTCAAATGCATAAACATACATTCAACAATTTGAATATAAAACTAAAAGCTAAAAAAAATTTTCATACATCAAACATAACCTCAAATTTTTAAGAATATATGAAGGTAGTCATTAGCTTTACAACTGTAGAATGTATAGGAATAGAAACACCTTTTATGTCGAGCTATAAAGACAACAAATTCTTATATGAGCAGAAATAATACTATGAGCTGCCTGAACAAATGGCCAAATCTGGCAAATCCAACAATCAAAATATCCAAATATATTCGCTAGTTTTGTAATAATTGCAAAAATAGATATATAAATACCTGTTGTGTCATTCCTGGGAGCAAAACAATGAAGCAGGGGGAAGTGGTGAAGTAGATATTGAATTCAAGCCATAAAGACACTATAAATTCTTGCACGAGCAGAAACAATGTTATCGCGTGACTGAAGAAACCGGTGAAGTAGATATTGAATTCAAGCCATAAAGACACTATAAATTCTTGCACGAGCAGAAAACACTGTTATCGCGTGACTGAAGAAACTGCCAAATCTGGCGAGCAACTCAACAATTGGCTTCAATACAATGATCACTGACTATACAAATTACACAAATGATACAAGCTGGAGAGAAACAAAAAGAACAAAAAAGAGCAAAATTTTTTATCATTTCTGTCACACACACACTCTCTTTCATATTTAGCACATAAGCAACTAAAAAACTACACATTAAATGCTATAAAAAACTTCATATGTTGATGGTGGCTTCCCAAAGTCTAAGAGCTCCATTACGACCACCGCTACATATCCTTTTCCTTTCAAGGTCCGAAGCTATACATCTTACCTGATAACAAAAAATAGAATGGAATCAATGGGGAAAGAAACAATTTAATCAATAATAATAGCCATCGTGAAGTGAGTGAATATGCTGTAAAGGACCTAGGTAGAAATTTGAGGACAAATTATAGTATGGCTCTCTTATGGTCGGATCATATTTAAATTCAAAACTCTAGTTCTTTTCTTTTGTGACAGTTCAAATAACTGCATTTGGATCTTCTCGTTTTATATAAAAACATTTTTTAAGCCTCTTTATAACTGTCTGGTTTTCCCTCCTAATCTTAATTTATTTTGCTTTGAACTTCCATGCACATGTTTTTAGAAACTCATGCACATGCAGATGTTCTATAAATATCTAAATTGCATAAAATGACAAAAAAAAAAAAAAACCAAGGGCATTAAATGACAACAAAAAACTACAGGCTTAAATTTGAACAAAGATCAAATCACATGAGATGAAAAGGTAATTTTCTGAAACACTAATGATGGGTAATAAGAATCGCATGATTTGCCAGACCTTATGAGCAATCATACATATAGAGTCAAGATACAACCATTATATAGGATGATTTACTTGAATTTTCTGGAGGCCTCAATTCATTATTGAGGAGGATGGATAAAATTAACAACATAAAGAAATAGATAAACAGCATTCAAATGGAAACCAGATAAAAGTTCATGAAAAAGGATGCTAAGTTGATAACAAAAGGCACATATATGTATATAATCCCAACTTATGCTGAAAGATGATTACATTCAGCAAAGTAAAAGTTCAATTATGGGGAAGAAAATAAGAGAGTAATCTTAAGGTTAGTGAACTGAATCAAGAATCAGGGCAAAAACAAAATACTAAAGCAAGCATATGCCTCGGCCCTTCCCTCTGCATATGGCACGACTAGCCATATAATTATGACAAGACAGTTATTTGTATATTGATTAAAAGAAGGTGAGGCTTTCTTGCTGAAAAATCATTAGTTATTATATCAATTAACAAGATTAGGGTTTTTTTTTTTCTTTTTGGGAAGGAAGGGGAAAGAAGTTTGAGAAAAAAAAAGTAATATACCATAGCAGCTGTTCTTTGTGGAGTCCTGTAAAGTTGCCACCCAGCCATTTTTGATCCCGAGCTAGAGACACCACCCGGCCTTTCTTGAGGCCGATGAAAGAGAGACATTGAATTATCAGCAGCTCCAATTCCTAACCAGTGGTCCGCAGCATTTATAGATAATATTGCAGCACTGGGGATTGTAACGTTCTTCACACATCTTATTCCTCCTGCATGCAAAACAGGTAAATTCTTAATAGTATGTACACTTTGGAGGAGAAAATAGAACAGGAACCTAGAATAAAATCATTTCATTGCATCATATGTTAAAAGGACACTGAAAGAAAGGATGCCAATAGGGTATCCTCCAAAAGTATTTACAGCTGTTTTCAACATTACTTGGATATTTAAATTTTCTGCTTTTAATATAGCAGTTAAGTGAGCCAAATTCATTACAGGCCAGGTAACACAAAAGTTTTACAACAATCCTGAAAATAGTAAGATAATATTAGAATTGCAGGGTGTCCTAGAAGCCTAGCCTGCCCCACATCATTAGAAACTCTGTTGAGGCTCCAGCCAAATGCCTCCTTCACTATTAAATTGCTGGGTCTCAGGAGACCCACATGGTGACTGGAACTTCATCCCCGAGCTTTCCTGATTTATGTAACTAAACATGCTCATTAAAACGAAAGCACCAGAGGCATTCTTGATACCTCAATATGAGACATTTTTCCTTCTATAATGCATCTAAAAGCCTTTGTACCAAAAAATTGCTACTTTCTTATTTCATGTGGGTCCTAAACTAGAAAGCTCTTCCATAAAGAGCCAGTCTACACTGCTTATGCATAGTGACAATTTATAGGCAATAAATCATTGTCGATAATACAACTGTTGTTTTACAGAAAGGAAAAAAAAGTTTAACAAGGATTGCTAATGTACAATCTTAAGGCTTGAATCTCTTTTTTATTTCACGGCCTTTTACTTCCACTTTTATATATCTCGCTTCTCTTTTTTCGGTTGGAGGATACCTTATCCTCTCATCTTTAGTGTAGTCTCTTTTTCTTCAATAAAGTTCTTTATTTTTTTAGAAGGAAATAGGAATCCAAAGTTCAACCACCAAGAAATAAAACTTCGCATCACAGAAGCCAGAAGAGCATTTCCACTACCTTCCTCATTCTCCCAGAACCGAAGCAACCCATCAGTTGATCCTGAAAGGGATATCACATTTCACAATGTTATTATTATTGCCCAGGTTTGCCCTATTGGTAAAATCACTCCCGTCCAGAGAGGTTGAGGAAGTAATAAATGGGAATATGAATACCAAATCAAATAAATTACTGGTTAAGGAGCCAACCTGTTATTATTCCTCTGTCTAATATGGAATATTCTACGGATAATACAGGACCCGCATGGCAGGCAAGAACAGCATCGCAAGTTCCTTGGGAAACAGACCACATTCTTGCTGTCCAATCATCACTACCAGTAATCACAGTGTCTCCAACCATTCTAATTGACCTGCATTATTGTGGACCCATGAATATATGGCTTCTTCATGTCTGCAACTGGAAACATTTATCCTCCCATAAAAGAGAAGGAACGAATATTTATGGTTCATTTAACTCACCGAATCCATTTAGTATGTCCTAAGAGCTTGTGCATCTGCCTGCCTGCACGAATGTCCCAGATGTTTGCGACCCTGATAATGCAAATAATTACAAGGTTGGTTTTAAAATGTTTAGTTAGATAAGTAAATTTATAACCTATAGAAGAAAGCACCCTTTCAAGCTTTGATATACTTACGCATCTCTGCCAGCAGCAGCCAGGATTCCAGAGGAATCATCATACTCCATGCATAAGACTGCACTAGAGCACCGACCAACTGTTGCAACACAAGTATCTGTTCGAACATCCCACATCTTCACAGTTCCATCATGGGCAGCAGTAAGAACACGCTCGCCAGACAGCATCCGGACACAGCTGATCTACAATATCGAATAACAGGTGCTAAAACATCTTTATCAACTAGAGAAATCATCTTCGCTACTCATCTTCATATTGCTTTGACTAATTACAGTCCAAAGACAAATTTTAAAGATTATGCTTAAGAACCGAAAGCTTTCACACGAGAAGACATAAAGAGTTACTAAAGGACGGGAACAGAAAGGGTAAAGGAAAAATAACTAAAATACTTCTTAAAATTATCAAGAAGGAGAAGTAACTAATATAGTTCATATTAAGTCTATCAAAGTGATACAAGGCCCCGCAACTTATTTTTTGTTGAGTTGTGGCTCACATTCAAAGACTTAACTGTTCATAAATTGGTTCTTGTGAAGGTAAGATATGGTATTTTTGAGTGTGCAGCATTTGCTGTAATATGGGGATATTCTTCTAAACTTGGGTTTGTTCTTTGACTATATAAAGGAAAAATCTTAGCTTGTACAAGTGAAGTTCCAAATGCTGAAAAT
The DNA here is from genome assembly GCF_000150535.2 of Carica papaya. The sequence goes on along the minus strand of NW_019014679.1, from coordinate 222,264 downwards.
TTCATAGGGTGCTCCATGGATGTAGGCAAACTGCTGAATCTCGTTAAACTCTCTATGTTCCCTCTTTCTTCTCAACTTTTAGTTTAATTTGTGTGTTGCAGAAGTTAGTTCACGACACATCTAGGGGAGGAAAGAAAATGACAGAAAAAATTTTTAATCCCATGGATGGTAAGAGGAAAAACCTTCTTAATTTTACCCAAAGATTTTAGGAACAATAGCACAACACTTGACATGCAGAGAAAACTCAAAATTTTAGGTTTCTTTTGTAAGTCACACTCAAATATTTGCCTCCTGTGCAGGTACCTGTGTTCTTTGCTTTAACAGACCAGCAAAATATTGATTCTCTCTTCTTAGAGAGCAGTAAAAGATTGATTTAAAGAAATAAAGTAAGTTCTACTTGGAACCATGTTTCTCCAACCACCTTCCCTTTCTCTCCCGCCCCAAGAAAAGAAAATGTAAAAAATAAATAAAAAGGTAAATTACACAGGTAATTAAGATTTTGGTATAATTATAAGTGAGTCTACAATTTTTAAAAGATAAAGATTTAGTGCTTTCAGCATTTTACTGTTGCAAAAAAATCAAGAAAGAAGCTAGATTATGGACACTCTATGTTGGTACTCTTTTGTTTCTGTTTCCTTTTACCTTTTTTTCAGAAGAAACAGTAGTAAAACCATATTAGGTAAACCATAACTTCTTTTGTGCTTTTCCGGACAACTATCACTTCTTGTGTTGTTATCTTTTTTATTGTCTCAGTCACATGATTGTCATGTAACACATATTAACTATTTTTAACTTCTACTAAAAATTGAAAATTAATTGACATATAATTTTTTATACACTGGTCTTTAAATTGTGGATTCAGTTGTAAGTATACTCAAAACTTAAGGAATTCTATGTAACTTATCCCAAATAAGAACACTCCAAAGTGACATAACATACATGTCATGATCACTTTAGGTTCTTAGGGAATAATTTACAGTGTGAAGAAGCTTCATATTGGAATGCAGATTATAATAATCTCCCCTGCTCAACCTGGTTTCTATGTTATCAGCTCAAAATAGAGGTTGTATGGGAAATATTACCACGTACTAGAACCACCAACATGATAATGACCCAAGGCCATCTCTGGCACCATTTATGACACTGTAAGATCTCCAATTGCTGTATGTGAAAGAAAAAAAAAAATCTAACTCAATTAATGTAAAGCAAAGGTGTTGAGCTTGAGATTTGCTGTTGAAAGCTTTACTTCATATTTCAAATGCAAGAAAGTACAAGGAAAGTGTGGCACGGTAATTGACATAAAGGGGAGGTGGGAGACTCCAGCAATGCATAACCGGGATATATATTTACAGCTTTTCTCTTTACAATACATATATACTTTTTTTTTTCTAATACCAAGAACAATAAGGAAGGTCGATGGCCTTGAAGTTGAGAACCCCTTGGGGGGGGCCCTGTATGGGCACCGATTGAGTTATGTGCCAGCCACTGTGGTAGACAAACTCTTTTAAAAAACGTCTTTCTTCAAAACTTGAACATAAGAGGAAATTTTAGTATTTGGAGAGAATCCTAAATTATCCCTTTCCAGTCTATTCTTCCTAAGCTTCCTTTAGTTGCAGCAGGATTATCAATCCTCGAGTGCTGGAGAGAAGCTGTAAAAATCTCTATGATTGGGTCACCGAGCATGCAGAGAATCCTTCATTACCCATTACAATGACCCATCCGACCATTTGTTCATCCCATCCATATTTCTGAGGTGGATGGAGATGAAATTAACCTCTATGATTGGGTCCTTCCCATGGAAATGGAATTACAAAAATATCATTTTCCACAAAATCTTCAGAGTTGAACACTTAGCTCTTCTTTCCTATAAGCTAATTACTTTTAAGAAATCTTTAATACAGGCATACCCCTATCAACTACCAGGGGTGTAGCGAATTAATTCGAAAGGACCAGGAACAAGTTTGTTTTCTATTTCTTATTCATTTTCCTGAAGCTAATAATAGCTCTAAGTCCAACCATTCCTCATCCACATAGAAAAAAGTATAAATAAAAAGAGAGAAGAATTCTTCGAGTGTTGCTTTCTCTATTTTAGGTGGGAAGACCATATACATACATTCTTAGTGATCCTAATATGCAGACTTTTGGCTTATTTGTCAATTTATCTTTGGTATACACCTTTCCCATTATACAGGCTGTGTAGGCAAAACAAAACAGGTTAAAAAAATAACATGCCGAGTAAACAAACCTGTGGATCGTGGCCCTTCAACTCTTCTAGAAGCTGAGATGTTTGCTTGTCCCATACAATGACAGACTGATCATCAGATCCTGATACCACCTTTCCTCTATCAGAACTAATGGCACGTATAGTTCTGCATGAAAGCCAAGAAACAAAGTGAGATAAAGTTACCAGAATAAGATAATAAATCTATGGCAATAATGACAATAGTCAGGAATGGATGTCTATCAAGGGTTTAGATTGGTGTCCTATTGAGAAAACAAAAGCAAGATGGTTGCAAAGACCATTAAGGAGATTTAAAAGAGCAGGATTTAGCTAAGGACAAAGCTCTAGACCCCAACGATTATTAGTTGATACCTTATAAAGCTGTAGAGATATGGTTTAAGGAAATACTTGTAAGATCCTTAAAATTGTTGTTAGTATGAACTCTAGTGTCATTACCCTTGTTCCAAAGAAAGGTTAATCAACTAAGGCTATTGACAGTAGGCTATTAGCCTGGGAACTTATACTTACAAGATTATCACTAAGGTTCTTTATGAGGAGCGATTGAGCAGGATCCTTGACAAACTATCACCACTACCCATAATACCTTTGCTTCTGGAAGGTGAATTCTTGATGCATCCTTTGTTGTCAATATGCTTTGGCTTCTAGAAGGCAAACCCTTGATGTATCCCTTCTTGTTAATGAAGTTGTGGAACGTTTAAGAAGGTATATGCAGAAACATTTGGTGTTTATATTGGATCAGAAAGCCTATGAAAAAGCCGAATGGGTTTTCTGCATAAGGTAGTTAATAGAAGAGGCCATTGTCGTAGACGGAGAATCTGGATCAAGGGTTGTCTTTCTATAATGACTTGTTTGCCGGGCAACAATGGCAAACCTAGATCCTTGTTTAAAGATAGCAAGGAATTAGAAAAGGAGATTTTTATCTCCTTTCTTATTTACACATGGGATCAAGAGAGGGTTCATAAAAGTCTTATAGTGTGGAGGTAAAAGTCTCTCATTTGCAAGTCGCCAATGACATTATCCTTTTTCTTGCAGTAAACAGCTAATTTGTTTAATGCAATCTTCTTGTTTCAGCTTTTCAGGTTAATTCCAACCACTGGATCAACTAAGTAATATTGTGTTGGAGAATTGATGCTGATGATGAAGTTCTTAGTTGGCGATTAACTGTTGTGCATCCTTAAGTTAGCATATTTGTTTCTTGGGGATCCATCAGGGATTAATCCTAGAGCAAGAACTTTTTCAGATTTGATGATTCACAAGATTTCCAGGAGGTTTGACAATTTGAAAGGCAATTTCCTTCTTTAAGGTAGCATAACCCTAATTAAAGCCTATCTGTCAAGTAAAACCCCTTCATTACCTTTCTCCTTTTTGGATTCCCGTTGGAATGAAAACAAAATTGAGAAAATTGAGGGACTTTTTTCTGGGCTGATGCCAATAGGGAGGTAAAAGATCAAGAGGTGAATCGAAATATCAGTTGCAAAGCTAAAGATGGTGAAGGTTGGGTCTAGAGGAATTGGTCTCCAACAATATCATTTATGTGGCAAATAGATATGACATTCTAGTCTTGAACTGTTAGCATTGTGGCATAGGGTGATAAGAAGCAATTATGACTCTCAAAAGCCCATGGAAAGAGAGGCAAAACATGAATCATCAAAGCCCACCGCGATATCTCTCTTGTGTATACCCCTTCCTTCCATCCAGGATTCCTTTAAGAATGGGATACGGATCATGTTTCTTATTTAAGGAGGATACTTGATTGAGAGAGTTCTCTCTCAATTTTACTGCCCTATAGGCTCTCCTCATGTGTAATTATCCTGTTGCCTCCTATTTTATTCGACAAGATTCTCATTTGACCTACAACTTTCATTTTTGCTACAAAAAAAAAACACTTTTGGTTGCTTGACCTTAATAAAATTGCTTGGGCTCTTTCATCCTTCACCTAATTTTAAGGAAGAACTTGGTCTCCAGAATCTTTAGATTCTTACTCTTGTAAATCATTTTTAACCTCATTAAGTTAATATCAACCACCAATTACTGATAGATCTATACTTTGGAATGTGTGGGTTTGGACGCTAAAAATAGAAGGGCAGTGATTAAGGCTTTCTTCAAGGAGTGCGACTGGCAGTTTAATTTGTTTGCAAGAAACTAAAGTTGCAGTCATGAGCAAGGATATAGTAAGAACTGTATGAATGGGACAAGAAGTTTCAGGTTGGATTCACTTGGGAATGGAACTTCTTTTCTGCCTATATGCAGGGTGTTTTGGAGAATAAAGAGCATAGAATTTTGTGGAACGGGTATCTCTTTGTTAGATTTGTGTTATATGGCTGAAACATACTGCTAGAAATTTTACAGATTGCATTAACCATGAACACCTTATTGGTGACAGAATGCTTTGCATGGCCTCTTTAACAGTGAAGGCGCATGGTTGTTTTCAGGGACTACCATTATCTATTCTGCAAAGGTATTGGGACATCTTATGTTAAGGTCAAACCCGTCCCTATTTTGTTCTATTTCCGTCTTTTGTTTCTCTTTTTAGAGTGTATTTTATCCTCATTCCTTGTAGTCTCTTCCATTCTTAATAACATTCTCTTTCCCTATCAAAGAAAGAAAATGGTTATAGACAAGGAACAGCACTAAGAGCACATGGCTAAAAATATGTTTTATTCTCTAAAAGAATTAAGGAAAAAATGAATTGATGGGGGGGCGGGGGGGACGACCTTGTATGTCCTTTCAGAGTTGCTCGAAGTTCAGAACCACGGATGCTAGGGTCCCAAATCTTAACCTGCACAATGAACACACAAAATAACATACAGCAGTGAGATCAAGAAAATTAACCTACATTGAAATTGTTCTGATTTTGTCATAGAATAAGAATATTACTAGATAAATAAGAGGAAATACAATCCAATAGAAGAAAAGGCCTCCTTCAGAAGGAAGAACAAAATAATATAAACAAATCAGAAGCAAAACAAGCTGTATCAGCATGAAACTGCATCCAATCCCTGGAAGGTGTAGATAAAGGAATGTATTTTATGAGCCCTTCTCTTCTCAAAGAAAAACAAATACATAGCATCACAGGCTCTTTTTCTTCTGAAAAATGAATACCATGAATTCCAGCCAAATCTCCAAGGATTCATTAGCAAAAGAAATATCCAGTAGAAGAATATAATGATCTACACTTACCAAGCAATCTGTGCTTCCACTGATAAAGAAACCAGCATCTTCACGGTCACCCACCAGATCCCAGACCTCTCTCCTTGTTACACAGTGCAAAGCAGTGACTGCACCACTGTGGCCCCTAAGTATCCGTATGTTGGTTTGAGTTTTCTTCTGCCCAGCAGCAGAAAGATCTTGCTTGCGAAGGGTCCCGTTCTCATTTGCAACTGGGTAAAAGAAGGTAGATGTTTTTTGAAATAAAAAGAAAATTTATTAATTCACAAGCACCAAGGGGTGCCAACCCATGTACAAAAAAATATTTACATATTAATTAAAATATTAATAAAATTCCCAAAATACTCTATTGTATAAAGATGATAACACATAACTAAAAAACCAAGGGTTTGGAACCATCTATCTCTAACTCTATCAAACTCATTTTTCACTCCATCAAAAGCTTTCCTATTCTTCTCTTTTCACGCCACCCAAAAGATAGTAAGGAAAATGATATTCACACGTTTCTTTCCTCCATTAATACCTCTTCAGCCTCAAATCTCTTATCTGATTGAATCAGCCATCATCCAACTGATCCACAGTACCCTGTAAGTCATAGTCTATAAATTACATAAAAGCGGACACCAAATAAGGATGTGATGTGATTACAAGACTATGCCTCCTCTTGCATTGAAAACAACCATTCACCAAAATCTTTCTGTACTTCATCAGCTTGTTAATAGAAAGGATACGCCCACAACTTGATTCACACGCTAAGAAAGCAACTTCATGTGGAACATTAACCTTTCAGATTTGCCGAAAAGGAAAACTAGTCTCTGTTGGGTCATTCTTAATCAAATGATTATAGAAAGACCATTTGGTATTGGGATTCCATATTAGTTGGTCATAACTACTCTCATTAAATGACACAGAGGAAAGTGTAATGAGGAGTCTCATAATCATTAATTCGCCAATCATTGAGGTTTCTCATAACTTCCACATGTCACTCCCTTCCCCCCATTATCTCTAAATGGCTCAAAAACCGTAATACTCTTTTGTTGTGCAACAACATTTCTTTTTGAAAGAATTTGTTGTGCAATAATATAGATCCAGGCAAACTAATCTCTAAGCGATCCCTCTCTAAATCAAGCGTCTTGCCAAAAGTTGATTCTATTCCCAGGACAACCTTCCACCTAATGCAATTCTGGAATTTATTCCTACTCATGCATTTTTTTCTACATCTTCGTCCCACGCAGTCAAGTCAATATTCTAGAGTACCACCATCTATCCACGGTAGCGAACTTCACCATTATCATCCTCCACTATAGAATACTGTTTTCTTTCATGAATCTCCATAGCCATTTATTCTGTAAAGCCAAATTAATTTCTATTAAAGATCTCAACCCCAAATCTCCCCAAGACATTGACTTTTTGATCTCATCCCACAACCACCAAGTAATATCTTTTCCTATCCTCAAAGTGTTCTTGACAACACTTACCAGGATTATCAAAAGGGACATATAATAAATGGGAAAGTTGGCGAACGTACTTTTAATGAGTGTGAGTCTCTTCAGTTTGGGAAAGAAGGTTTCTCTTCCACCTTGCCAACCTTCTCCCAAACCTCGCCCCACACATCCTACATCTCACATCTTTATATTTTTCCCTAAAAAGTAATACAAAGTACTTAATCCGCAACTTCACATTTTTACACCCACTGACTCTCACCAATCTAGGAGCATCCCTCCCATCACCCACTTTCACCAACTCAAATTTGGTTAAGTTAATATTGACACGAAAAACCACTTGAAAACTCAGTAAATTGCATATGAGGTTAAGCGAAAAACCACTTGAAAACTCACTAAATTGCATATGAGGTTAAGCATTACCCTCTCGTTCGGTTCACAAAATACTAAAGTCTCATAAAAAAGTGAGCTACCTTTTCCGTATGCTTACCCTCACCCACCTTTAAACCTTTGAAGAACTCCAGTTTTGTGCCTCTTAGCAACTTTTTGTTCAAAACTTTCATAAGAATAATAAAAAGTAGAGGAAATAATGGATCACTTTTTCTAAGATCTCTGGAGGCCTTGAGAAAAGAATATGGACCCCCATTCACCATGACTGTAAAAAAAGTTATATTTGTCCTAAAACCCAATCTCCTTAGTATATAATTAAGAAATCTTTAATTTACATGATCGTATGCTTTCTTCATATCCAACTTGCATAGGACATCCTCTATATTTTTTAATATTAACTCATCTACAACTCATTAACCACAAGAGCCGCATCCTAAATTCGTTTTCCTTCCACAAAAGTTTGTTGACACTCGTCTACCACTTTATCTGCGCCTTGGTAGTCCTTTTAGTCCATACTTTCGCAATGTGGTTACAGACGCTCCCAAAAAATCTGATAGGTCTGAAGTCCTTAATATTTGTCGACTCCTCCATCTTACAAATAAGAACCAAGAAAGAAGAATTTAAGGGTTTAACAAACGATTCAGATTCATGCAATTCCTTAAAAAAATCAAGAATATACCCTTTCATTAAATGTCAAATTTTTTTTTATGGAAAACGCATGTTGAAACCATCGGAACCAGGGGCTTTAGCTCTTTTATAGTGCATGTGTCCCTCAAGGATCTCCTCCTCAATGAAGTCTCTTTTAAGTGATTTTCGACTTAACTCATCTAATGACATGAAAGTGAAACCATCCAATTTGGGCCTCCAACTAAACTCTTCACGTTATAATCTATACAAGAATTTCACAACCCTTTGTCTAAGCTACTCATTACCCTCTACTATCCAGTCATCTATCTCCATCCCCTCCATATAGTTAATCTCTTTATGATGATTTGTCATTCTATGGCAAAATTTTGTGTTTCTATTCCCATCCTTTATCCACCTGCCTCTTGATTTTTGTCTCCATGATACCTCTTCCATTTGTAATTAATTTTCCAATTCAAGCTTTTTTTAAAAAAAATAAAAGGGTCAATTCAAGCTTTATAGATTCTCTACTAGCCAATTCTTCAGTGAAGAGAATACTTTCCCCCTTCATCATATCAACAACCTCAATATCTTGTAGTCAGATTGGGTTTACATTCTCTCACCCCTCCCCTCCTCCTTGCTCCAATTTTTAATTTTAGTCTTTACTACATCTTTTGAGTTTCTCTGAAGTTGAGCATACTATTCAATGTTGCCTCTCTCCGCATTCACTAATCTTATCGCAAAAACCATTAACTTTCGACCATTTATCTTCGAAACTAAATGCAAAGACCCCACTTGATCCCATATAACACAAGGTAAATAAGAAAATGATCAGAGATGGTCCGTTACAGAAATTTTTGGCATAAACACATTAGTTGTAGCTGGCAGGAAACCAACACCAAAAACCTGTCAATTCTTGAACAAGCCGAGTTGAATCTCTACTTGCAAAAACCATTAACCTCCCACAAGGGTAAATCAAGTAATTTAATTATGCCAAAAGTCTCCTTAAATTCTTCAGCAAAAACCCTTGAGAAGTGCTCTTCGGACCTTTCATGTATGTTCAAGACTATATTGAAATCCCCTCCCACATCTTATGAAAAATCATATTTTTGTTTGTATTCCTACCAGTCCTTCCACAGCAAACCTTTCACGCTTCCTTAGTTTATTGTAGACACCAGTGAATACGCATTTCTATCAATTTCTACAATTTTCAAACAAGCATGAAATAGAGCATTCTCTCAAAACTATCTCCTCACATTCGAAAACCCCTCTTTTCATAAAACCAGAAAAATTGTGATATCGTTTATTGAAGATAAGGTATTTAATTGCCTTAAAAATTGTGATGGTGACAAAGGCCCACGTCCCGATGGGTTTAATATGAAATTCCTCCAAGTATTTTGGGGTGTTGTTAGAAATGATATCATGGATTTCTTCAATAATTTTTATAAAAATGTTTCATTTGTCAAATCTATTAATTCCACCTTTATGATTCTGATCCCAAAGAAGAAAAATGTTTCTAATATCAAGGATTTTGTCCTATCAGTTTGGTTGGATATATCTACAAACTCCTCTTTAAAGTACTGGCTAACAGATTGACTAAGGTTGTGATGATAAGGATTTTATATTAAGTAGAATACTACATTATTTAAACTTCTAATAGTATAATTATATCATATAATTAGAGTTCAAATAGAATAAGGATAACTAGTTTATATATATCTTCTAAATGTAAACAAAACTAGGAGTAAAAAATTAGAAATTTATTTTCTCTAAAAATCTTCATGGTATCAGACCGCTAGTAAAAACTGAAGCTGCACATTCGCAGACGACGGTAAAAACTGAAGCTGTACCTTCGCATGTGTCGGTAAAAATTGAAGCTGCACATTTGTAGGCATCAGTAAAAAGTGCAGCTGTACCTCTGAAAGCGCCGGTAATAATATACAACTACACAACCATAAGCGCTGGTAAAAAGTTGTAGTCGCACATCCTCAAGCGCCAGTAAAAAGGTGCAGCCGCACATTCGGAGTCGCTGGTAAAAATTTAAGCCGCACATCCAGAAATGCTAGTAAAAAATTATAGCCGCACATCAATAGATGCAGGTAAAAAAATGCCACACCATTACCATTTTCTGCGCACGTTCAGAGATCTGTCTGAAGAAGACGAGTCAACCAGACTTTGAGCCGTTTTAGAGCCGAGTTTAAACCGTTTTAGAGTCAAGTCTGAGCCGTTTAGAGCCGAACCTGATCTGATTTCGTTTTTTTGGCTCCTTGGTGTAGATAGGAGGTCCATTTTTTATTATTAGGTATTTTTTTCTTCTTATTTTTAACATTCTAAAATGACAGAAGCAAAAAAAGTGAGTATTACTACCTTTGATAATCATTTATTACAAATCAGTTTCGTAAAACTTGATGAAACTAATTATCTTATTTGGTCGAGATCTTATTTATTATTTATCAAATCTAGAAGATTGCAGGGTTATATTACTGGTGAGGTAAAAAAACCAGATGTTAGTAGTTTAAAATATAATAGGTGGGACTCTGAGAGCTCATAGGTAATGTTATGACTCAAAAATTCTATGCAACCGTATATTGTCAGAACATACACTGTCGAAAAAATATGCAATACAGCATCTCTTACATATTCACAGATGGATAATGACGCCCAGATTTATGAATTCCGGAATAAAGTTCATTGCACAAAATAAGGAGAGATGACTATTTCTCAATATTTTTCTGAACTAAATGGATTATGGTAGAAGTTAGATTACTATCAAGATTTTCAAGAAGAGTGTCCTGCAGATGCAGTCAAATTTCAGAAATTGATAGAAAAAGAGCGAATTTATAATTTTTTAACTGATTTGAATACCGAATATGATCAAATACGGGTCCAAGTACTTGGTAAGAATCATTTTCCTTCATTAGAACAGACTTATGCTTATGTTCAGCAAGAGAGTAGAAAAAATGCCATGCTTCACATTGCACCAGTTGAAAAAGCTGGATTAGTTGCTCAGTTTGATCAATTCAGAGATATATGGAAATGTGACTATTGTGGCAATCCAAGACACACTAAGAAAACTTCTTGAAAGTTGCATGGAAGACTAATTAGAGATCGGGGAGGAAGAAGATGTGGAACCACAAGAGCTCAAGCAAATTTTGTTGAAGCTAAGGAAACACCTAGTTTACCATCCATTGGAGTCTTTTTCACATAAGAAATTCAAAATCTCAAACGCTTTCTGAGTCAACTTAACTCTCCATCAACTGTTGGCACATCAAACATGGTAAAATCAGGTATTGTTCATTCTATTTCCATTCCTGATAATTGGATCATACACTCTGAAGTTAACAGACACATAATAGGCTTTTATAAAGAATTCTTAATCTATTCTTTTGTACTGAAAGGGGATAATGTCCGTATAGCAGATGGGTCATACACCTCCGTGTCGGGAACAAGTTCCATTACTCTTACTATTATATTGTCTTTAATTTTAGATGTGTCTAGTTTTTCTGATATATTTTATTTATTAGTGTCAAAATTAGAGATCTCACTATAAATTGAATTTTTCTGATCATGTATCTTCAGATTTCAACTGGGAGAGATGACCTAGTAGACTGCAGATGA
>NW_019014679.1:192967-204814 GCF_000150535.2 Carica papaya | reverse complement strand
GCAAGTGAGAGTAATATCTAGATAGTGTTGTGCTTAACCACTGGGACAAATGTCTCCTGATAATCTATCCCGTAGGACTGAGTGAAGCCTTTAGCTACTAGATGAGCTTTGTACCGATTCACACTTCCATCAGGATTGTGTTTTACAGTAAATATCCATTTGCACCAAACTTTATGTTTTCCCGGTGGAAGTTCTGTCAGTTCCCAAGTCTTGTTCTTTTCAAGGGCCCTAATATCTTCTTGAATAGCACCTCTCCACATTGGTAATGCAAGTGCTTCATGAATGGTTTTAGGTTCAGTGGGACTACCATCAAGTTTGCTTACATATGCATGATACTTTGAAGACAAGTTGCTGAATGAAATGTAACCCTGTATAGAGTGTTTAGTACAGGATCAAGTTCCTTTCCGCAAAACAATAGGTAACTCACTATCATGATTAGTAGTGGTAATCGTGTTAGAAATTGTGCCTGAAAACTCATTACATGATGTATTCTTACTGCTTGAAACTAGAATAGACTCATTGCAATGTATAGTTGGTTCAGAATCTTTATTAACTAAAGTTTTGTGTCTCGTAGTATAGACACGTAACTTTTTATTGATAGTAGTAGGTATAGGTTCAGGTTCAGACTCTTTGATACTAGTTTTAGGAAAATTTGATGAAGACTGGGGAATAGTGAGGGGAGAAAATGTGAGAGGTGGTGTACTTATATCCCATATTTGATATTCCTGATTAGGACTCTCCCTCTGAATATCAGTAGTGGGATAGAATGACTGGTTTTCAAAGAAAGTAACATCTATAGTGTTGTAGAAACGACAGGTCTTGGGACAAAACTATTTGTATACTTTTTGACTTGGTGAATATCCAACAAAAACACATTTAATGGCCCGTGGGTCAAGTTTACCCCTGAGGTGAGTATGAACATAAACATAGGCAGAACAACAAAAAACTTTATAGGGAAGAGTATGAAGAATATGAGATTGTGGAAATATCTTGAGGAGGATATCATAGAGTGTTCGAAATGAGAGAGTTCGGGAGGGCATGCGGTTTATCAAGTACGCAGTGGTGAGAACAGCCTCTACCCAAAGAAATTTTGAAATGTGGGTAGTGAACATGATGGATCGGGGTACTTCAAAAATGTGTCTATTTTTTCGTTCAGCTATGCCATTTTGTTGTGGAGTATTGACACAAAAACTTTGATGGATAATGCCATAATTAGAAAAATATTGACTCAAAATAGTTTTAAAGTATTCACACCCATTGTCTGCCTCACTACTTGGATGTTGGTGTGAAATTGATTTTGAATCATAATGTGAAATTTTTTAAAAATTTAGCCAACTTTATATTTTGCTTTCATGAGAAAAATACAGGTAATTCTAGTGTGATCATCAACAAAACATATAAACCGTTTTGTCCCGGCAATATTAGTGACCCGAGAGGGACTTCATACATCACTATGAATTAATGAAAAAGGTTTTGTGGGTTTGTAAACTGAACTGGGAAATGAATTTCGAATATGTTTGGACAGCTAACAGACTTCACATTGAAAGGAAGTTGGATTTTCATTTCAAAACAAAGCAGGAAATACCTTTTTCAAGTATACGAAGTTAGGATGTCCGAAACAGTAATGCCATAACATGATAGGGCATTCCATATTTAAGTTGTTTACAGATTCAAAATTAATACATACTGCATGATGAGTTTGTCTATTAAGAGAAGAGTTGTCAGCTTGCAGTAGATAAAGATCCGAATCCATATTAGCATTGCCAATCGTCTTCCCCGAGTCCAAGTCCTGAAATTCATATAGTTTATAGTTAAATGTAGTCACACAATTCAAGTCCTGTGATAATTTACTTACTGACAGGAGATTGCAATCCAAATTTGGAACATACACTACAGAGTATAAAATTAACTTGGGTGTCAGTGCAACTATTCCTGTTCCTTCGACCTAGGAACTAGAGCTATCAACAATTTTAACTGAGAATTTACTTCTGCACTTACTATATTTCTTGAATAGTGAGATATCCTCATTCATATGATCGGAAACACCTGAGTCAATAATCCATATTCCCCTTTTTGTAGAATAAGTTGAGAAACTAGAAAAATTACCTTTGTCAGCTATAGAAACATCACTGAGAACCATATTGGGTGAAAACATTTTTTGGAGGAGGCTAATTTGTTCAGGACTAAATAAGGAGCTTTCGGTAGAAATGGCTGCAGCGGATTCCTCCTCTTTTGAGACAAAATTGCCCCGATGAATTTCTTCCATTTTCTGCTTTGGTGTTTTCTTCTTCTCAGCTGGTTTCCCGTGAAGCTTCCAGCATCTTCCACGAACGTGTCCCAGCCTTTTACAGTATTCACACCATGGCTGTCCCTTTCGCTCTGTCACTCGACTTGTGAGAACAGTACCAATTTCGGGTGAGAGAGATATGCTTTCAGCAAGGTTAGGGTTTAGTTGCGAGTCACCCATTATCACTTTCTTCCTGCTTTCTTCGCGTCGCACTTCAGAGAACACCTCTCTGATGTTCGGGAGAGGTTTGGTTCTAAGGATGCATCCTCTTACTTTGTCGAGGTTTTTGTTTAGTTCAAAAAGGAACTTGAAGATTTGTCTCTGTTCCACGATGCTTCGGAATCTCCTGGCATCTGGCATCCTCTGGGCAGCTCCAAGCATGTTCCTCAAAAACATCAAGTTGCTGTCATTTTCGAGTAAGAAAATTGTAATATTGAGTTACCGTTTTTTCTCCTTGGTGTAGGTTGTGAAGGCTTACTTCGATTTCAAAGATGGCGGAAGTGATGTCGCGAGTGGAGTAGAACTCACGAGCTGCGACCCAGATATCGTGCGCAGTCTCATAAAGGAGAAAATTTTCGCCAATCTCAATGGTCATTAAGTTCACCAACCAAGACATAACAAGATTGTTCTCAACTTTCCATATCCGAGTATTTAGATCGTTCACGGGAGGAGGTGAGAGCTCTCCAGTGAGGTATTCATCTCGGCTTTTCCCTCGAATGAACACCAACACCGAGGACGACCATTGAAGATAGTTACTGCCATTTAGTCGATGGCCAGTAACGAAAGATGGAGCCCGATCAGCAAGAGCATGGCTATCAGGCACCGGAAGGTGAGAGCCCAAAAGAACTTTGGGCGAAGAAGGGGTCTGCTCATCCATTGCCTATTGAATGCAAGAGGGATGCTGAAGAATTTGGATCAGCCTTGCTCTGATACCATGAAGAATTTGAGAATAAGAAATAACTCCTCTTTCTACACTTATATTATTGATCAATAATCAGCAACATTTTAAAGGCAAAAGGAGAAAAAAGACAAAAAACTAACAAATTTCCCTAGTGGAAGGGAAAAAAGGCACAACCTGGCAGTAACAATTTTGTTATATTGCCAGGTTGTAAAAAAACAAAAAAAAAAAAATACTAAAAGTAATTCTACAATCTATGCTTATTGAAAAAGCCTACGAATCCTCAATTTCTCTGTCATGGGTTGTGGATGTTGTTAGGAATCTAAACGACTAGGAAGTGGCGGAATACGAAAATCTGCTTCGTCTCTTGGCTACTGCAAAAATTGGGTCTGAACGTGATAAATTTAGCTAGAATCTTTTCAAGAAGGGCTCTTTCTCTTTTAAGTCCCTGTATAGTTTTTTGGCAGACAACAATGTTTCTCCTACTGTCTTCCCTCATAAAACTATTTGAAACTCTCTCGCCTCACCCAAGATTTCTGTCTTTGCTTGGGAAGCTGCAATGGGTTCCATTCTTACTCTTGATAACCTCATGAAAAGGGGCTTTGTTTTGGCTAATTGGTGTGTTATGTGCAAGTAGAATGCTGAATCTTGTAACCATCTTCTCCTTCGGTGCCCTGTCTCCTATAATCTATGGTCTATGATTTACAAGCTGGTTGGTTTTTCCTGGGTTATCGTTGGCTCTGTAAAAGAGGAGTTACTTGCCTGGGAAGGCATCAATTTCATCAACAGATGGCATAAATTCATTCCTCTTACTATCCTTTGGATCATTTGGAAGGAAAGAAACTACAAAACTTTTGAAAACAGAGAAACTAACATTATTTCTATCAAGGACAAGTAGTTGCACTTTTTTGGTTCCATTGTTCTTGGTCAAAACCTTGTCTCTTTTGATGATCTGAGTTATATTGTTGATATTCTTACCGACCTTTAAATTCCTTTGTACACGGAATCGCCCCCTTGGCGTCTCTTTAATATTTGTCTTACTTTTATTTCAAAAAAAAAAAAAAAAAAACCAAAATTTCATATGCTCCCCTAGTAGGTAGATCTTTCTAACCTATCGTCTTACGTTTCCAAATGTCTCAGATAATCCCGTCAAAGATGAATTCTATTTTAGATTCCTTAAGGCAAATCACATCAGATTCTCATTTAATTCATACAACTCTTAATAATTTGTCTCTTTTTATGGTTGTTTATGCTCCAAAAGCATTCCAAGAAAAAATGTGATCAAACATGAACTAAACATCTTCAAACACCCTCTCTCCCTTTTTTCCCCTTTCCTCACATTGTCATAACTAATGCCAGACTGCAACCTTCTCAATTCTCTAAAACCCTTCATCCCTAGTTTAGTTTATTTTTTACTTTTGCTTTTAACCTCTCCCTCTCACCTTCTCTTTTTTTTTTTCTCTATCTCCTAGAAAGTTCCATTGTCTGCTTCTTTAAGTCATCATAGGTAATCCCAAACATGCTACTAATCCGCTAAATATTTTGAAGGACCCATCTTGAATTTTCTTCCTCGATCAAGTGTCTAATCTTCTCCTCCACTTCTTCATCCACCACTACCTCGCCCCCACCCCGCACCCCCACACGAGAGCCATTGTCATCTTGTATCAGTGTAACGACTGTCGCCTCACTCTCTATTGAAACCACTGCCAAGATTCCGGTGAAACCCTCATCTTCATTCTTGGCCGCGTAGCGGCCAATTCCAGATGCATCAGCTTCTCTCCCATTCTCCCTACCTTATCCTTCCTCCTCCCGATCACCACTAGTCTCTCCCACTCCTCTATTATAATCTTCGCCAACGAAATCAACGCCCACATCCACCTTCGTTGCTGATCGAGAGATTTTCTACTCACCCTTGATACATGTAGCGGTTTTGTGCATTCTTTTCCTGGTCACAAGTCCCCAAATCCATTTTAACTCAAAATCCGTTTTTCGAACCTGTCTCCTAAGCTTGGCCCACTCGATTCATTTCCTTTTCTCTGTTGTGTAAGGCATTTATATAGCCATCATTCCTCTTGTATCTAGGGTCTCCCCAGTGAGGCAAATTCCAGTTCAAATTGTCACTATAAAGATGCATATCCCCTATGTTTTGGGCTACACGAAACAACACACCTCTCTCGTATTTTAGTAGTAAGAGTTTTGAAATTTAAAATTACCCAGACCCATTTTGAAAATGGGTCTTACTCTTCCCTACTCGGTTCCCCTATCCTGAATTCTCCTTCACATCTTCGACGAAGCTTTTCTCTCCCCTCAACTCCAATATCACACACATATCTGTTATGTAGTTTGGACAGTATAGGATGACCAGTGAAATTTCTCGACCTTCTTCCTAGCTTTGCACTTGCTTTTGAACATCTATTTTGACCTCCTTGGACTTATCTAGTGGCTCAAATTTTCTCTCTACCATTTCGAATAGCACCACCATCATTCTCCACCATCCGCCAACCCATGGACCTTCAGGAATAAAAATTCGTCTCACTACCTCCCCTTTCTCCTCTATGAAGACCAGGAACCTCTCCCTCCTATTCATGCCCATCGCCAACCACAAATTATACTCATTCTCGTCTTGTTTCGATCCCATATCTTCTGGTCTTTAGTCCAGTAAAATTCGTGTGAAGCTCCCAGCAACTAGTTCATTTCATCTTCTCAAAATAAGATCGAAACCCTAAAGTCCCTCCTATTCTCACTCACCCTATCGATTTTTTCCCCTCACAGATGACATTGAAAGTCTTGTTTTCGATGGCCAAAAATCTTTTGTCCCGTGTGACCATTGTGACTGTCCGCCCAAGGACAGCAACATTGGCTGTGCAAGTATGCTCGACCTACATCCAGTTAACTTCTCTTGGCTAGTTAAACGTCCAGTCAAACCTCTCTTTTGTCCAGTCGTCACAGTTCTCTTACACTTGTAGACTATTTGATCATAGAATGCCATGATATGTACATCTGATAGTACCAAAAAGGAAAATACAAAATACCTGAGGTACCACTGTCTGAAGTCCATCTACGAACACGGCCAAATGAATTTGTTCGTGATGTATCCCTGCTGAACATACTTTGAACCCAGCTCCTTCCAATACCAGAAGCCTCAGCAGGTTGCTTATTTTCATCTGAGGCATCTTTAGGATGTGGAGACGTCAATCCATGAGATGACACTGATTGTTGTTTTACAGATGAGATACCCCAGTAACCAATACGAAGTTGCTGGATATGTGATAAAAATCCTCTGAGCATTATCTGAAACAAATTAGAGGAAAAATCCCTTCAGAAAGAGTTCTGGAGATGGAAAGCTTAATCACAGAAAGAAAATAAATCAAAGATAAAACAGGAAGATAGGAAGAGAACATCGAGGTCCATGATTACTGTTAGTATGTATCTATATATATATATATATATGCTTCAGCATAGTCTTTTTAGTATAATCAAACCTCCACATGTCCTCACTCTTGGTTACTGCCCGTTTGGTTCATTTTCCATTTCATTCAAAGCTGATTCCCACTAGTAATATTCATATTAGTGTGGATATATATATATACACACACACAAAACCATATGATTCTTTTAAGTTTAGTAACCGTTTATCATTCTGCAGTCCAGTCAGAATAAATATGCTTAAGATAAATGAACAAGCAAGGGACAGCATGGTACTTCAGATATCTGATTTGAGGTTAATGAAACACCCAAGTAGAAGCTTTGACTTACGAACTGCTTATACACAACTTTTTGTTTCTCTGCTATTGTTTCAATCATGTACCACGCATCAGTATCAGGAAGTCCTAGCCCAGCCTGCATGACAACAGAAACAAAGTCCATACCTAAGTTATCCCAAACATAAAGGTAGATGAAAAAATAATAATAAATAAATAAAAGGTAGATGGAAGCATGACAAATAGAGGAAACTATTACCATGTGTGATGCCACTACAATAAGACGAGCTGTAACCAATGTTGCATAATTGGCTGACCTAAGTAAAGGTAAATAACCACAAGAGATAAGCATCAATTCCAAATAATGATATCAGAACTCATATGTTCATTCATTTCTTCATCAAATTTTGAAACTAAAATAAATAGGTACTCCAACATTTGGAATTTTGTTTATTTCTTTTTAAGAGAGAGAGAGGAGAGCAAGTGAAGGAACATTCATGGACAAGTGGAGCAAAGAAACATATCGAATAGAATATGTAAACTGTTTCATTCTCCCATGAATGAGTTCCTTGTATGCTAGATCAGGTCACAAATCTGGACTGAAAAGATGAACCTCAAAAAGTGGTCGCACAAGAGGACTGGATTGAAAACGAAGAGAAAAGAAAACTACCATGAAATTGTTTCATGGTCATCCACTCGATATATATTATTTAGGTCAGATATCATTAAAACCTAAGGTTGCTCAATGCAGCTCTGTAACCAAAAACAGCCAAAAAAATTCACTGCCCAGACCAAAAAAAGCCATGTTGACAATGAAACATGTGGTGCCCTGTTGAATATGATATTTTATTATTATGTACTAGAATAAGCATTTTACTAATATAAGAATTTATGTAATAAAAATTTTATCAAAATAAATAATTTCTTTATTAATAGTTTAGGAGTTTTATAAATACATTAAATGTAATATCTTAAAAGATAAGAATAAAATTAATAGTTTTTTTCTAAATTCTACATGATATTAGAGCCAAATAAAACTATTGTAAAATTTTAATTTCAGACTTTTCTTCAAACCCTAAAATAACACAATAAACTGAGTTAATACCTATTTATCCAAATCTACTCTTATTATCACCTTAAACAGCGTCGGAGCCTCATCAAAGATCAGATCAGAGAGAGAGGAAACAGAGGCGGCGGCAGTGGCAGCGGCTGTTGACAGATCTGCAACCAGACGAAGCTGGTACACTGTTTGGTGGTGCGGCTTGAAGAGGAAGAAGCAGATCCGCACGCGCAAGGAGGAAGACGGCCTGTGCGCGCAGTTAGAGAAGATGAACCGTGTGCGGCGGGAAAGGAGATACACGCTTCAGTGCGACCAGAACCAGAGAAGGTGACTCTCGCAGCGGCTTTTCGAAAGACTGTTGCACGATCAGATCTATCACGCTGAGGAAGACAGATCTGTCCGGCAGTTTTTTGAAAGCAGAGGGCCAGAGAAGAAGAGACCGCAGCTGTCTGTATGAAACCGGAAGAGCTGGAGACAGATCACTCGGCGAAGTGTGCCGGAGAAAAAGACCCAGCCACGGAGGCCAGCTTCGCGCAAAGGCAGAATCAGCACGTTTTCAGCGATTTCATCATATCCGTGCCGGATCTAAGCAGGCGTAAGCTTCTGTGCAGATTCCCGGCGAGTTCTTGGTGGTGCGTAGTGTTTCCGGTGGCAGCACGTGGCAGCGTGTGATGGTCCGGTGACAGGGCGTCCGACAGTGTGTGAGAACTCGTGTCGTACTTCGATGGAGCCCGAGCCATTTTAAAGCCAAACCCGAGCCGTTTTAGGGTCGAGCCCGAGCTATTTTGAGCCGAGCCGAGCTGTTTTGAGTCGGGTCAAGTAGTTTTGATCCGGGTTGAGCCGGGCTGATCCGTTTTGTGCCGAGCCGAGCCATTTTGAACCGAATCGAGCCGAGGTGCTGCCTGAAATATCTAGTTCCATTTTGCAACTTGGTCTGCAAGTGGGGCATGCGTGATATCCATATTCCAACTTGAGATGAGGTGTTGAATATGATATTTTATTATTATTTACTAGAACAAACATTTTACTATAATAGAAATTTTATGTAATAGGAATTCTATCAAAATAAGTAATTTTCTTATTAGTAGTTTAGGAGTTCTATCAATACACTAAATTTAATACCCTAAAAGGTGAGAATAAAATTAATATTTTTTCTCTAAATTCTACATGTCCAGATAAGAAGAAAGAAAGGAACACGCATCCATATATTCTGGAATCAATAAGGAAAATCTCAGAAAGAAGCTGAACTAATTTGAATACACAGTAAAAAATAGATGCATTCCATAACAATTACATGCAACCTATCAAACATAGACCCTAAGTACCTGAGTTAGCTATAATTCAGCAAATCTTTTCAAAAAAAGTAAATACTCACTCATCCGAGGATTGCTCCATTAGATAGTCAAAGTAACCCTCCCAAAATCTGCAAGTGGAATTTCAACATTTCAGAAAACAACACCCATGGTCATTAAAGATGAGCATGAAAATTCAAACGAAAGATGGCAAGGAAATTTGAATTACGTAGAACACATTCATCAACACTTAAGAAGCAATAGGGAGGAGGACTACTGAAGAGAATGACAAAAAGGGAATAACGTGCCCAGTAGTCTCTTATGGAAGAGAGTGACAAAAAGGTGTAATGTGCTTCCTACCGATCTTTTCCTGGTTGCAGTTTACAGTATTCTCAGAAGATAGGAGGGTTTAGAATGGCAGAAGAGAACATTAAATGTAGATGCAAAAATAAGACTAGGTAAAATTAGTTTTAAGTCAACAAGATCTACCTGCACAAAGGACTCAGTGATGAAAAGTACTGAGAAAATGAAGGGCGAACAAAAGTGAATGATATCTGGTAAGTAAGCCCATAAGACTTACCGTAACTCCTCCCAAATAGATAGAGAAATAAGATGACGTTGGACATAGTCTGCAACATTATTAGCATCCTTCTTATACATCTCGGAAGAGACTTCAAGGGCATCCCTAATGGTAGGCACATCATTCCTAGAGGTAGCCCGACTAACTGCTGTCTTAAGCTGAATCCATCCATGAAAAGTTATTGATGAAAACAAAATGTAAGAACCTTACAAGTCAACAGAAGCATACTAAAACAAAGGTCAGGAAACAATTTTTGCAAAATGATGCAAAATTAGAAATTAGAAGCATTCTCCAAGCAATTTAATACATAAGGGCCATTTGATATAGACTAAGTAATTCTGTGATCATTGTTAATATATAAGCACACGGAAGCACAAAATGTAAGCACCTTAAAAACCAATAAAAGCATACTGAAACAAGGGGATCAAGAAACAAATTTTGCAAAATGATGCAAAATTAGAAATTAGAAGCATTCTCCAAGCAATTTACTACAGAAGGAGCCATTTGCTATAGACTGAGTAAATTCTGTGATCATGTTAATATATAACACCAAACCATCATAACAAATGGAGAATTTGATAAAAAAACACGTCTAAAAAGACAAAGAGATACTTAATTCAAATCTTTTGCTAATTCAATCTATCATTAATATTTAGCAAGAAACCACTATAACACAATGGAGAAGTTTAAACAAAACAAACATGCATAAACACCTTCTTACCAATTCTTTCACAGCAATGAACTGTTCCTCGGTCAATTGACAGTGCCATCCCTGAGAACGCAAGCCAAGTCTGAAGTTAAATCGTGCATTGCAGACACTTAATCAGCGTATGCTTTTTGATAAAGAAAAACATACTGAATTTATATGCTCTCTTATACATTCTACAAATCCACTACCACCAATTCCCTCAGCATCAGACTCGATCAAAGCTGCAATGGAAAAACTATCAATTATTGCAAATTGGCAACAGAGAATCCAATTTAAAACTGGTAAACACAAGACCTCTGATAAGATGTCAGTGAGTTGTACTCTGTAAGAAGCATACCTAGGATTGTGCCATACTCAAATGATGAAAGTGGATCATCAGTTGCACCTAATTTCAGAAGACGCAACCACAATCCCTGTTTAAAAGAGAAAAAGCAACAATTAAAATAGGAAGAACAACCATGAAAATAAATCACACAACCTTGCCATTCCAGCAGCCGTTGACAGCAGCAAAATAACAATTTGTTTCATTTCTCTCTTTCAAGATGGAAAACAAACTAAAAAGAAGACGGGAAAAAAAAGGAAAAGGAACACTTCAATTTCTGCATCATTCCACATCTTCCTGATGAACAAATGCATAAATATCTTAGATGCCAAAACCTTCTCCTTCAATGCATGCATGAGCCAAACCAAAACCAAGAATGCATGAACACATAAAAGAGCAACGAAAACTGAAGCAGACTGTCAATTGCACTTTCATTGCCCATCAGAAAGACTACCAGTTACTTAAACAACATTAAAGAGGTAATGATCCCAGCAACAACAGATAACCACACATGAATATCAATGAAAGAGAATTCAGAGGAACGACAACAAATGGAATTTCAAGCAAGGAGATGTCAAGCAAGGTTAACTGTCAGCACATATGTGCTTGCAGATCTCGACCTTAATAACTAAACGGAGGACATGTTTGAAAAAAAAATATAAAATAGCCATACCTGCAGCTTGACTTTTATATCCAAAACCATGCGTTCTCTTTCAGCCTGGTTCATTTTTCAATTAGATCATGATAAATCATAATTTTAACACTACTTTGAAAAAAAATCATAATTGCAACATAGAAAAGCAGGAGCATAAAGGCATTTATCAAATACTTACAGCTCTCTCCATTGGACTAAGAGTGTCTGCTTTGGCACTGTTAGGCACCGCAGAA
This sequence comes from Carica papaya, assembly GCF_000150535.2. The sequence goes on along the minus strand of NW_019014679.1, from coordinate 193,077 downwards.
GGTGAACTGGTAAAGAAAGAAAAATTAGGACCAAACCAACAAACTATATATGGAAGATGTATTAGTGCATATATGACTATACCTAGGAGTATGCTTTCCAATTTGTTCAA
>NW_019014679.1:178133-192870 GCF_000150535.2 Carica papaya | reverse complement strand
TCTCTCTTCAGTTTAATGCTTGAAGGAAATCTATCATATGTGTATCTGGCACTGATCTGAACAACCAGGGAAAACAAGAACATGATCACCACATCCCAACTTATGTAATGCATCAACATCTGTAACTGGCACTTGACAAAAAGGCAAACTCATATTCACCAGATATTCCTTCATCAGACTCTGCTATTGTTATGATCTCAGGGTCCACTGAAGGGGAGGGGAAAATTGAAATAGGATTTTGACCTCTTCCAATTGCATCTTGTAACTTGTCAAGGAGATTACTAGTGTTCTCATCAGAACCTATACCTCTATCCAGATAATGATAAAAAGCCAGAGAACCTAAAAACTGTGAGATCTGCAAGTAACAAAGAGAAAATTAGCATTTCCAAAAGATATGAAAGAGAGAGAGAGAGAGAGAGAGAGAGAGAGAGAGAGAGAGAGAGAGAGAGGGAATAAATTAAAAGTTTCATAAATAGATGGAAAAGAAAGAATTGAAGCAACGATGAAGTAAATTGATAATGTGGAAAAAACAAAGTTTATTAAACATCAAAAGCTAATTCCTAAGCCTGTCATTGGAACATTAAGAAAAGTTGGAAGATTTGACTTTACCATGGGCTCAGGTGGCTGGTTGGTTGATCGGGACCGCCTCTTCAAAAATGCTTCTGTGTTGAAAGCATTATTGGAAGTATTCTTCTCAGCGAAAGATTACAAAGAAACATATATCTAATAAGTTGGTAATTTGTTAAATAAACCGTCAAAACAAAGCAACAGGATAAAAAAAAAAACAAAATTTCCTTACTATAAAATTGCGGTAGCCACCTAAAATAGATGCAAAGAACCTTAAGAATATTAACCTGCCACAAATAAACAAATGCCAGTAAGGCTCACGAGAGTTTTCATATTGAACAGAATCAGTGTTACATTTATCTAAAATACATGAAATCAGACTGGCAACTGGCATTTCAAATAGCAGTACATAAAAGAAAACACAAAAGAGTCTTCATGAAAAGCAAACAAAAGCTCGTCATATTAAAATATAAGAAATCACCGAGACTAGTTGTACCAGACGAATACATAGCTGTAGAAAAACCTACTCTTTTTTTTTTACATTGCTTATCAGAAACAACAGTGAATCCAAATTTCATGTAATACAAAAGGTGATTATTTGACAAGATTAAAAATCCAATTGAAGGGATACCATTTCACAAACAGAATCTTAATAAGACTTGATATATTTATGCCCAGACATAAACCTCATAAACATCAGTTGTAAAATTATGTAATTCCAAAGCACATATTCCTTTTTTTTCTAGATTAAAAAAAAAATCCATCAACTATCTTAGACACTTGAAAACAAAAGTTTTACAACCAGTCCCCTGCATATCAGAATTTTTTTGCGATAAAAAAAGAGTGTATTATGTATAGATATGTATAGATACTAAGAGGATATCGCCCCTATACAAAATAATTACAATTCAGTTAAAACATCATAAACATTCCCAAAATCATTCCACTCATATAAATCAGTCCCCTGCATATAAGAATGAAAAGGTCAAGTTACAAGCAAAATGACAGGAGAAGAAAATTTTAATTCTAGAAATTTCAGTAAGTTTACATATGATGTCAAGCAACATCTATCAACCTCGATTTCAGATGGCAACCAACAAGAAAAACCCACATTTGAGTATCAATTTAAAGACAATTGCATGTATATGTTTTGCTCTTTTCCAAAAATGTTAAACCACAAAATACTTTGTGATTTTCAATTAATTGTATTTTAAAAAAAAAAAGAATGCAAGGACAACAAAATCCATTGCCCAAATAACGCCAAACAATCAAAAGAAATTTGTATAGCAGTCTTCAGAACAACATGCTATAATAAAGCATAGAATGGGTGGTTTAATATAAAATCACAAGAAAATCCACCGGAACAACTTTAAAAATAGAGTAAACATAAACAATTGGCTACAGAAAAGCAATGGCGAATAGACACTTGAGACAGCACATATGTATCACCTGAGTTGAAGGTCATGATCCTCTCCCCAAAGTTTGTTGCCCACTTTAGAATATTGCTCAGTGGAACTACCAAACCCAACCTTCATCTGATCTATTCCCACAACATTGGGATATAATAATTTCAGTACTTCACTTCGTAAAAAACTCAATTCCGGCTCTGGAATTGGAGGTATTTCCTCAGATGTGGTTATTCGATTAAATTCTAGATCCACAACTACCACCTAAAACAGAACAACAGGGACAAAATAAGTCATAAATTGTGAAAGCAAAACATGATAAATATGATTGGGCCATAATTCTAAGCTGAAAAAACCATTATTGTGAAATAATAATAGCTAAAATTAAAACAATCTGTGTATCATATGACATGAAACCAAAGAACATAGGTTGAAGAAGAGATATCACTAGATACTACACAAGAATTAATAGAAAAACATAATATGAGGAAACAAAGACAAAACTAGATAATTGGTACATTAAGAAGCAAAAGAAGATGTATGAAACCAACAAGTCTATACGAACTACTTACACCATCCATCACAAGATGGGATATATCAACACCTGAGTGGAGACCCATCATATATGGTGTAGGAGCATCGATATAGTCTACTCCACTGAAAAATAGCAATGGAATGTAGACTTGCTTCAGCAAAAGAAACATAACAAAAATTAGATAACAATCAATTAATATAGTTAGCCACCATATAGAAGTGGTTGCAACTTAAGAACACAAATTTATGCACATCTATTTTGGATGTTTTCTTTTTGAATTGGCAGTTAGTTTAAATATTTGAAGCTTACCTGCCACCGAAATGGATACATTAAATGGCATATGGCTTCTGACACTAGAGTTAAAAGTGAATACCTGCCAATTTGATTGAAAATAATAGTTATGCATTCTAGCTAATATACCAAGCAAGGAAAACCCTGCAGAAGCGATATCAACTAAACATTAAATGTAATTCAATACTTTAAAACAAAAATCTCTCAAATTAAACAGCAGCAAAATCCACATTTAGTATACTCATTGGCACATGAATCACATATAAAACTTTTTACTCGAAACAGAAATGTGACAATATTCATATCACCAGTCAGTTTACACTTGTTCGAAGTCAAATAATTACTTGTTTGACCGAAGCAAAATCCTTCTTTCGAGCAAGACAGCTGTAAAAAGTTTAATGAAGTTGTCAACATCCAAGCATTGTACCAGTGGCTGAAATGATACCTGCATTGAATGAAATATACACTGGTTATCTTTTATGCATGCTTTTTTGAAATGGAAATATTATCTTGGTCACAAGATGAAGAAAAAGAAGCAAAGAGGTAGAGAATATCATACATCTGCATGGGGTAGGCCATCTTTTGGAGGAGCTTCTACAGAAAGCAAGGAATTCTCAATAGCAAATAAGACTCGATCCTTTCCAGGAGTAGGCAAGGGTACATTGGACACCATATATGCAATAATATCCCACAATGGCTTGCTGAAATTGTTGTAGAGCTGAGAACATTAAATGCAATGAAAAGGATATGTACTTTCACATTTTCATATGTCAGATTAATTTCTAAAATCAATAGAATCACAGAAAGAACTTCCTGCAATAAGGAATATGGTACTAATATCATGTTCGTTGAAATAAATGTCATTATAAGACCATAAGAAAGCCTAAATCCAAATAATCGCGGGGCAACTTTACAGACATTGAAACTTTTATGAGCAAGGAATACCTGGAAACGATCAATGAAAACTTACCTACTTCCATTAGGAGAAAAGCAAAGCATAAAAACTTCTTCCAATGCATTTCGAAGAACACGGAAACTAGGCGAGTGTGAAACAAGGCAAATACACTTGTCAGCAAATGAATTTGGAGGCATACGATAAGCTTCAGCAATATCCTCACTCACTGGATCCCGAAATGCAATGCAACTAACATATATTTTTGATCCGTCACCCTCTGCAGAAGATTTGCCATTACAAGAATGAAGTATAGTGTAGAAAGACCCAGGAGAACTAAAAGCATCTTTGCATGAAGTAGAAGAAGGAAGCAGAAAGGAGCAGTACACAATAAAACTAAATTTCTCTAATGCAAAACAGTAACTTGACATACTGCTATTTATAACTTCACTTAAAATAACTGCTATAGGTCTACCAGTAAAGATGTAAAAAATACAGGGATAAACAGCACAAAACAAATTGACCCATAATTGCATGGCAAGGAAAATGTGCTGCCCAAAAAAAAAAAAATAAGGAAAAGTATATGAGCCTGTTAGGCTGCAACTTTTGTTTACAGCTTCAATGGTATCAAAGTACTTTGCAACCAAACGAGAAAAATAAAAGCACTTTTGGTCAAACTAAAGCTAAAATCAGTTTTTGATATGCATAAACACATAAGCTAAAAATAAATGTTTCTAGAAAATTGTTTTTGCTTTTAACATTTTATTTCCAACAGTGTCCTTAATTAAATTAACAAATTATAAGCTTATCTCTTTAAAAATCAAAACCAAAACAATCATACTCATCTATTCGTTCTTCTTGTTCTTTGTGGCAAATCCCACCATAAGTGGCAAATGCCGCTGCAGCCGGTGGAACTCCAGGCCCCCTCCCCCAACCTACAGCCACGCCTCATCTTCTTTGTTTCTTTTTTCTTCTTCTTTCCTTCTTCCTCTCACACACATATATAAATACATAAGATGCAACTGTATATATATAAGTGCCGACTGCAACCACAGCTGGAGGAACTCCAGCCCCCTCCCCCCCTCCCCCCCCCCAACCTAGAGCCATGCTTCTTCTTCTTTCTTTCTTTTCCCTTCTTCATTCCTTCTTCCTCTCATACACACACACACACACATATAAATACATAAGAACCAAGTACATATATATATATATGCAGTTGCTTGCTTTTCATATACATATATATATAACAGAAAAGATAGATACATATGAAAAAGTTATTTCTTTTTAGTAGATCTTAAAATTTAAAGAATGAGAGAGAATTAAAATTATTCAAACATTTTTCCTCTCTTGATACCATTTTTGGTCATTTCCATATCTACAACTGTTTTTACCAAACAGACCAGCTTCTGCTTTCAATGTGATAATACTTTCTACAGCTAATTTCGAACTAAACACACTTCTACTCAAAAGCTATTCAACAACATTTTTACCACTCATAGCACAAGAACAAGCAGCACAAAGGCACTATGTGTTAACAACCCACCAAGGAAGCATCAGAGTACAAAATTCCAAGCTAATCTAAAATATCAATAATATCCGTAGGATCTCCTCAAGATAAAGGTGGTGACCTTTAATAAAAAATGAAGGATATGGAGCCAACGGTCTCCAATATTGCCAAAAGGGGCGCAAGTTCCATTAAAAGCCCTTCTATTATTTTCTTTCCAGATAACCTAAAGAATAGAAAGGGTAATCATTGCTAAATTTTTTCCTACTATCATTCACACTGCTGCCTTGCCAAGCCCAAAATTCATTAGCCATAGAACTATTGAGCACCCAATTCAAGCCAAGGAGATCCACAATGGAGTCAACTGCCCTAGGCACAAATATATCCATTCACCAAAAATTTCTACTTTCTACTTAGATTATTGATAGAATTCCGCCCCGCCCAGGCGAACTTTTGGAATACTAATGACATATGATGTTTTAGATGTCATTTGTTTGTTTTGATCGAATGTTTTTGCTTTTATGGAAAAAAGAACCTATTATTAGAAAGAGGAAGAAAAAACACAACCCGAAAGGACTAGATCTTCTCCCAAAGAAAGAATACAAAATAAAGAAAAGGAGAAAACCGAAAAAAAAAAAGAAAAAGAAAAAGAAAAAGATCAACTGATGAAGACAAGCTGATCTCTATGCTAAATAGACAAAGAATAATCCTTAAAAAATCCATGTGTCTTGACCCAAAGGTGGAAAAATTCGGGGCACCACCTCTGTACTCCTAGTGTTCTCTCCAACCAAATCACCCACAATCCAGCAAAAACTACCTTGCAGAATAAGATCTTAACGTCCTTCCTCCTACCAATGCCATGGAGAGCAGAAGAAAGAAAACCCTCTAGATGTTAAGGGGAAACCCATGACAGACCAAAAGTAACAAACAAATGGAACCAAATTCTCCAAGCCATATCTAATGTTCTATCTTTACATTTTTTTTCTTAGTATTCCTGTCAAAAATCCTTTCGAGAATATCTCGATCTTCTTTGCAAAGAGACTAGGTGTCTATTCTGTCCTAATGTTCTTTGTTTTATTCTTTTGTTTTCAGTTTTTTGCTTGGAAAATATCTTATACTCTCACCAACACTTTAACAGCTTTTTTTCTTTTTAAAAATATTTCTTCTTTTAAAAAATAAAATTTTCCTGAACTGTTTACATCAGTCTCTTTATTATTTTTTGTGCTTTGAGTTTTCTTAAATATTATATCTATAATTATATGAAACAGTTCTCACCAATAATATCTGGTCCTAGAGTTTGTCCATGATGCAGCTTTCATCAGCAACCGAAACCAGTATTTCAACAACATAGTGACACAAATTCTAAACTAAGCATTTGGAAAGATGACAAAGTTATCAAAAGGGAATAGAAAAGGACTTATATGATAAGTCAGGCATTGTTGTAGCTTTGGCTAATGGTACACAATCAAGCAAGTTGTACTGCAGCAGAAAACTAAGACTCTAATGCGGCCATAATTAGCAACAGGTTCAAGTTTAAGCATACTCAAATCATTAGGTCAATGTTACGGAAGAAACAAGAATTCCTTAGATCAACATTCAAAATTTTGCGGATATTTGTCACAAACATTTCCTATAACTAAAGAATACCTGTCAAAACAATTGGATAGCTCCGGGGAAAAGTGGAGGGATCATTGGTATCGTAGCCAGATGAGTACAACTCAACACCAGCTGGTAGAACACACTGCCATTGAAAATGTCACCAAACACCATAAAATTCCCAAATTAAAAGAAAAAAGAAAAGAAGAGAAAAACAGTTCAGTTTACTCGAATCCAACTCATCAATCATACATAAACTAAGACAATTACTAAATTAAGAAAGAAGGAGAAGAAGAATACTTGCGATTGTTGTATTCAAAAGTGACTTACAGTGGGGAGTTGCGGAGGAGGAGGAGGGTAACGAGACTTATCCGAAGGAGGGTACTGATCGAGGAGAGAGGGCAAGTACATCACTCCCATTCCATGGAACCCCTTGTTCCCGTCCACGGTTCCAACCTCTGGTCCCATTCCACAGACCACAAAGTACTCGAAGATCCGCGCCATTCTGAATCTTCTCGATCAACTGATAGAATCCAGAAGTAAGATTTGTGTTGTCGATCCAAATCGAATTGGATCGCTTCAATGTTGAGAATGCGGAATCAGTTTGCGATCTGATTCCGATTTCTTTTTCCCTCTTCTATTTCCTTTCGTCTGATTCTTGAGGGGCTTTGACGTGGCACGGCGTCGTTTCAGCTACGCTACCCCTTCCCAAACGTCTGCCTGATCGATTAGGATCTTGTAAAGTGGCTGGCAAAATCTAACGTTTAAGGGTACATAAATGCTTTCTTATATTTATTTATTATTTAAAATATTACTAAAATAATATTTAAAAAATAAATTAAATATAATTTATATTTTATAAATAAGATCATGAAACGTTTACTAGATCGAAAAATAATTTTAACTTATAATTTATTTTATAAAAATAAATTTCATATAATTTATTTAAATTTTAAAAATTATTTTTATTAATAAATTTTATATTTTAAACTCTAATTTTGATAGTAAAATTTAAGTAAAAATCTATTATGTATTATGAACCTTATTGATTTATACAATTTGTCTATTAATCTCAAATAATTAAACATGAAAACTAATAATTATGTCTCTTTTGTTATCATTCGTGATAACTTTATTCGTAATGTATCACCTTAAATTTTTATTAACATTGTTAAAAAGGAACTAAATTTCATTTTTTAAAAAATTGATTTAGATATTGCTATCCATTTTTTTGTTACTCAAACATAACATTATTTTAATTCAGTTGGTTCAAGTGTGAACTCATGTGCTGAGTTAACTCGCCTACAATTTTTTATACTATATATAAAACTTTTCGTAATTGATTTAAAAGAAATTGTATAATCAGATAATTTTATAAAAAAAAGAATTAATCATTAATCTCCATGTTGTGTTACAATTATCCATCCAAAAACCCTAAACATTACATATATATATTTACAAAGAAATTTTCAGAGTTGCAGCACTTATCAATGATATTTTTACAAACAATTTTTCAGAATTATAGCTTTACAAAAGAAAATTTAGCAGCATAACTAGCAGGTAGGCAATTCATCTTTTTCCCAGAATTGATGCAGATTAGCTCTGAAATGCAGGTTTTTGACTTGAGCATTTTGTCATCCGGTAACTGTCAGCTTATTAAACTGTATAATCGTAGGTAAGATATGATTAGCTTCGTCATCTGATTCTCGTGTAATTCTCCTCAGGTCGGGGCAGCCTGGTGGTGGATTTACTTTTTTCTTCGGCTCGCAGTACTGCACAGCTTTGTTGATTTTGGAGACGAAGCCTGGTGGCGGGTATAATGAAGCTACTTTCGCAGTCTTGGTAATGAAGCCTGGCGGTGGTTGAATTAAAGCTATCTTCTTCACTCGTTCCTTCGGCTTAACACGCAAGTGGTTATGAAAGAACGGATGTTGCAGAGCTTCAGCAGCAGATGGTCTCTTGAGAGGATCCCAAGAACAAAGTTTCGAAATCAAATCAATCGCAGCTTCACTTGCAGATGGAATTAAGCTTGAGAAATTCACAGCAGGAATCTCTGGAAACTCATAGTTCGCCAGGGCCTTTGCGAGATATATTCCACTAGGCCAAGTCTCCATTGTTGGACTGCCTATGACGCTGCAAATTTTGTGAAGTTGATTATTCATGCCAGGAAACAGAGGACGCAAGATGAACATTTCTGCCATGATAACTCCCATCGCCCACATGTCAACTTCAGACCCGTACACGTATGATCCCATCAAGACCTCAGGCGCGCGATACCAACGAGTACCAACATAATCCGTGAAAGGTATATCTGAATTTCCTATTTCCTTGGAAAGACCAAAATCAGCAATCTTCATGACATTGTGATTACTAACCAACAAATTTTCAGGCTTCAGATCACGGTGAAAATATCCTTGACCGTGAACATGAGCCAATCCTTGAAACACCTGGAGACACCATGTACGAATTTCTGCCTCTGATAATCTATCTTTGCTGCGTTGTCTTCCTCGCAAAAGTTCGTAGAAGTCCCAGGGCATGTATTCAAATACCATAAAGACGACATTGTTTTCCATGATCACTTCTTTCAGATTCACCACATTGGGATGTTTGATTCGTCGAAGCGATTTCACTTCCGTGAGATTCAAGCAATCCTCCCAACTACTTAAACGGTTTCTCAGTTTCTTGATCGCAACAATTTCACCGCTCCTTCTGTCGATCGCTCGATACACGCATCCAAATCCTCCATTCCCAACTTCGTTCATGAATAGAAAGTTCTCCATCTTTACAACAATATTTATATATGTGCGTATATACTTGGGCAATGCAGTGAGTGAATAAGAAAAAGCTTCGGGTACTTTCGTCTGAACAATCGATAACAAGAAGAATGAATGTATCTAAAAATAAGGCCGGCTGAAGAGACCGAGACCTTAACGGATATGATCAGAAACCAAATCGGTGATCGATCGGCAACGCAAAACGACACAAATCTTGTCCTTCTGGTGCAGTCAATTAATGATGCAAGAAGAAAATAGCAAGAAGGCTGAAGAAAACGACGCCATTAGCAGCCAAGAAAGCAGGTGATCGCAAGAAATTTTACCGAGAACTTCTTTCCGCTAAAACAAGAAGGCTGAAGAGAAGGACACCACTAACGGTCAAGAAAGCTGATGATGGCAAGAAATTATACCGAGAACTTCTTTCTGCTATGGAGAAAACAAGTAGGACTGTTTAGGAAAACTGAGGCTTTTATAAAGAGAAGGAGCCTGGAAATCCTAGTCGGAAGAGGAAGACGATTGACGGAGTCAATCCGGATTTGACTGGTTTTGAAATTACGTTTTCCCCTCCCAAATACTAAATTAACTAAATTTAATGAAGTTCATAGTTTCCGACTCCCGGACTAATTAGAAGATATAGAAACTTTATAATAATCATGCTTAAATTTATTAATTAATTTAATAAGTAGTCATGGAAGTTAATTAATAAAATCCACCAAATTTTACTTTGATTACTTAATCAATTCCTTTGAAATTTTTGTAGGAAATACGAGAGTCGGCATTGTTTAATCTCTTGTGTTTATATTACTTTTATCATGTCACACATAGCATTTCCTTAAAATTTACTGATAATATTCTAATTTATATATTTAATATATATTAAAATGATAAACTAATTATACTTAAAAAAATACATGATAAAAAAATATACAATTAATTTTGCATTTAGAGAGAAGAAATAAATTAAATTGAAATATAAAAGTATAAAAGTTCAGTTTAATCAATATCACTGTTAAATTTAAGTTTCATTGTTCTAATAATTTGCAGCTACACATGTCTAATAACATATTATTGTTGTGCATTATATTAGTGCATTTTTTCTATGATTTTATAAAATGCTAAATATTATTATCTTCATTTTAATGTATGACTTGCATTAGTTCGTGGAAATTTAAAGTGATTTAATGTAATTTTTTCTTTTTTTGTTTGTTAGTAAATACTTTCTTCTATTTAAGATTTATTTAATTCTAATTTGTTCTTTTTCTATTCCTGCTAGATTATATTTAACATACATACTTTTGTAGGAAATTCCCAAATAATAAATCTTTATGAACTGTTATAGGAAAAAAATTGCTGCGAAGATCGATTATCAGAGGCCCGTAAGTGATATTTCTAAGTATTTCAAAGATTAGTTCACATTTCATAATCAAAGATACTTTTACCATGTTCTCAAACTAAAAAATTTATAAATGAATAATCACAATGTTACGAATATTGTGCAGTAGTGCTTCCCGAATTAGAAAATAAAATGACCGTCCGGCTTCCCTAATAAGAGGAGAATCTGATAAAGTTAATTATATATTATCTACAATATACAATTTCAAGTACTAAAATTTTAAAACACCAAATAACCTCTAAAATAATTAGAAACGGATAAATGAAATGTTCTTGGAATCAAAATGATTTGAAAGATGCCCCCGAGTAAAATAAAAGAGTCTTAAAACCCTATGCCCATAAACAAAGCACTCATGATGTAAGAGGTTTTTGATGTCCTTTCCCAAGGCAAAAGAAAGATTTCATATCCCTATGAACATATACATAAATCTTAAACTATTTCTCAAATTCATTTCAAACTTGTTCATCGACAAAAAAGACTCAATCGATTTGGTCGTGCATCAATCTGTCCACAAAAAAATATTCAATCTATTTGTCCATGTCATGTTAGATCCACAGAAAATGCAAGAAGAGAATTATTGTAAGGCTTCTACATATCATCTTAATGGCAATCTCGTTTTAGAAGATATAATGAATTTAACAACAAAAATTAATAATTTAGCCTTTTGAACTTTACCTAATAGACCCATTATAAAGCTCCCCTCATTGGTTCTTCCCCTCCAATTGCGTTTCTTTCTCATCTCTTCCCTCTCTTTGTTTCTTTCTTTCTTTCTTTAAATCTTTCTTGTTTCTTGGAGTACTCTCCCAATACCATCTTTGCCTTACCCGAATCACTTTCCCCTTCTCTCTCAGTGATTTTTTCATTTTTGGCTCAACCGCTTCCTCTCACCCTCTTATATCTAGCTCTTGGGTTCCCCTCATTTTTCTCTTTCTTGAGCAAGCAGAAACCCAGACCCGTCCTCTCTCTGTTCACTTGCCTCTTTCTCTTTTCACGTATTCCAACCTTTTATCTTTTTCTTGCTCCCAAAACGATGCAGTTTCTTTACTTTTTGTTGGAGAAAAAAAAATTAATTAAGGAAAAGAACCAATACCAAATACAAAAAGATATTTATAGGTACAAAAAGTAAATTAAAAGTTTCGTCTAAATTTTTCTCAATTAATGGAGCATACAAAAAGATAGTTTCAATAATTTTTAATTTCCATAAAATATTTAATTATTTAGAAATTTTAAATAACATGCATCTTAAGAGTTGCATTTTAATTTATGTTAAATTATTTTTCTGGCAGAAGTATATTTGTGTAGTGTATGTATTAGTGGTTTGTCAATTTTTTTTTTGGGCTTAAATTTATGTACTTTGTTAATTAATTTATACATGTATATTAATAATAATAAGATTAATAATAATTTAATTTTTTTTAATAAGAATTACGAAATGTATTATTTAAACTAAATTATATCCTCGTAAAGAATTTTATATTTAAATAATTTTAAAAATACATAAATTTTTAATATAAAAATATAATACAAAAATTACTTTAAATAAAATTAAATATTATAAAAGCCAATTTGGTTCAAATTGAAAATAATCAAATATTATGTAACCCCCAAACCCAAAATTTGGCCCGTAATAATTTGATATTAATGAAAAAAAGGTATTAAAAATAGTTTTATTGTTATTTTTATGAAATTTTTGGAAAATATGGATTTGGGGATGAGTTTGAAAAGAAATCTGGAAAATTAGGTAAAAACATAATTTTCAAAAATATGGCAACGTTAGCAGCACAACGAGTCAGAACGCGCCGCGTGGCAGACGTGCTGACATCGGTTCCACGTGGGCATTGCACGTGCTTGGTTGATCCAACAGCCCATACCGCATCTCGCGCGCACGAACGACTCAGATCCGTTTTCTCTTTGGATGCGATCGGATGGCTGGATTTGATCACGATGGACGATCTGAATTTGCACACGTAATTGGCCTAAACAGGCATCGAATCGGACTGTCCTCCTCGCTCCACAACGATGCGGATGAACGATCAGGATCAGGGGAGGAGAGGTATTTAAACCTCTCTTCAGTCGACCTCAAAACCCTAGCCGACAACCCTAACCAGAGAAGAATAAGGAGGGTAGCTAGAGGGAGATCACGTCTGGATTGGCTTTACCATCTTGTTGGGTAAGGGTGTAATCTCTGCCTTAGATGGGAGATCTGACCTGATTCTGATTTCGCAGGTACTCTCTCGCGTAATACTAGCCACTTCCACATATGCGGCAGTTATTGTTGAGGCGATAGTAGAGTCGGTCTCCATGATCCTTGCCACAGTGCTGGTAAGTCTTAACACGTCCTGTTGCCAGAGCCTAAGAAGGAGCTTCAGTCACAGACTTATGTATCTTATTTTGCTGAATCAATGCAGTTGGTGGTGGCCTACGATGTGGAACCCGGGGTTTGAAATTGCCCACTGCTGGAGGGAAGATACGAAAGTTTCTCTCTATTAGTTGTGCCTTGGTTAAAATCACTGAGTAGGTGCTAAGGTTGAATACATACAGCTGTTGCCTGATCTTAAGACGGAGGACATTCCCAAGACAGCCTTCAGAACTAGGTACGGATACTATGAGTTCCTGGTTATGCCATTTGAGCTAATCAATGCCCCAACCATTTTTATGGACTTGATGAATAAGATTTTCAGGCAGTTCCTTAATTAGTTTCTCATAATATTTATTGATGATATCTTGGTATATTCAAACAGTAGAGAGGAACACACTCAGTACCTGACTTAGGTTTTACAGATTCTTAGGAAAAAGAAGTTGTATGTAAAATTGAGCAAGTGTAGGTTTTGCCTCGAGCAAACTACCTTCCTATGGCACATAATATTAAAGGATGAGGTGTTAGTAAATCCTGAGAAAGTTGAGGCGGTACTTGGTTGAGAGAAATTGACTTCAGTTAAGGAGATTCATAGCTTTTTAGGAAAGACAAGTTATTATCGTAGGTTTATGGAAGAATTTTCAAGTTTAGCCACTCCATTGACCCGATTTATGAAGAAGAATATCAAGTTTGAGTGGAATGAGAACTGTGAGAAGAACTTTACATAACTCAAAATGCTGTTGACTACCGTACCAGTTTTGGCTCTACTGAGTGGGACAGGTAGATACACAGTGTATAGTGATGTTTTCTACCTATGATTGAGCTGTGTTCTGATGCAGCATGAAAAAGTCATAGCTTATGGATCCAAGCAGTTGAAAAGTCATGCAAAGAATTACTCCATCCACGACTTGGAACTTGTTGCTATCATCAACGCCTTAAAGACCTGACGCCATTACTTGTACGGGGAGACTTTTGAGATTTATACAGACCATAAAAGCTTGAAGTATATATTCACTTAGAAGGATCTTAAAATGTGTTAGAGGCGTTGGATAGAACTCCTCAATGACTACGATTATAAGATCTTGTATCACCCGGATAAGGGTAATATGGTAGCCGACGTGCTCAGCGAGAAAAGTACAGGTATATTGGTTCACTTAATAATTTCTGAATGCAGGGTGATAAGGGTTGCGCAACAGATACAACTTCATAATTTGAAGAGAGTTACATGTTTGGCTCATCTAGCTGTCCAACCTAAACTGATTCAGAGAATATATGAAGTCCAATTGATTGATTTCACCATATCAGCTCTCAGGAAGGATATAGAATAGAGAGTAAATCCAGAATTTCGAGTTTCTGCCGATGTGTTGCTCAGGTTTCAGGACATGGTGTGTGTCCCAGATGATAGTGAACTAAAGAGGGATAT
>NW_019014679.1:159438-177854 GCF_000150535.2 Carica papaya | reverse complement strand
GCGATCACCTGCCTCTGATAGAGTTCGCTTACAATAACAATTACCAAATAAGTAACCACATGGCTCCGTATGAGATATTGTATTGCCAACCCTGTAGGTCGTCGATTTCTTGGGAAGAAGTAGGTGATAAAAACTTTTTTAGCCTAGACTTGGTAGAGGAGACCACAACTAAGGTAGTTAAAATCAGGAAGAATATCCAGACAGCTTAAAGTATACAAAAGAGTTATATGGACACCCGGATGAGAGATTTGGAATTTAAGAAGGGCGATCGACTGTTTCATAAGGTCATCTCCTTTAAGGGTATCAGAAGGTTTGGAAAGATGAGAAAATTAAATCTTCGGTTCATTAGGCCATTTGAGATCTTGGACAGGGTTGGTACTCTATATTAAAGACTACTAGAAACTGTTCCCAAGTGACTAGAATGGACACGGTGGCCTGCTTCAGTTGCCACTAGTGACCTGCCTCACCCACGAGCATGTTGGTGGCAAGAAAAACATTCTGTTCAGGGACCACTCTAAGAGTTACGAAGACCTTCTCTATCTCTACTAACTAGTACTCGTATAATACCTGGACCTAGAATTTGGCCTGGGATTAATTTTAAAATTTTAAAATATATATAAACATATAATTTTGAAATTTATAAATTTTTATTTAATGTAAAATTAGGAAAAAAAATAGGTTGATAATGAAATTGAAAATAATTTTAGAAAAAAATGGTGAAAATTTGAGTTTAAGGGTATTTTTGAAAGAAAAATCGAAAACTAAAAGTCAAAATGCAATTAAAAAAATTACACTATGTAGGACCGCCTAGTTAGCAGTCTCGATGAACTAGAGCGCGCCGCGTGGCAAGGCACGTTGACTCGGTGCCATGCAGGAGGCCACGCTGGTAATCCGCGTGTTCGCGATCAGAAGGTCCGGATGCGTTCCCGTGCGTGTGTATGGTCAAGATCCGTTCCCCCCTCAGGTGCGATCGGATGGTCAAAACTAAATCGCGATAAATGGTTCAGATTCATTTCTTCTTTAAACGTGATCGGACGATCGAGATCAAACGTAATGAATCGCGCAGATTTAAGGGAGACAAGTATAAATATCTTGCATAACACCGAACCCAAACCCTAGTCGCCAGCCTTCTGCAGGAGAAGAAGAACTAGTCGCTGGAGAAGGGAGCCGACTACCGCCACGCATGAGCTACCTCTGACTGCCAAAAAAGGTAAAAATTCTTCTATCTGCTCGGAATTTGATTTCGAACACTCCCATGGCCAAATCGAAGAAAAAAGAACATCGAATGAGCCAAAAATCACAGGCAAAGCCCAGCAACGCAGCCACGGACAAAATCGAAAACCACCTCCGATGAGCCCCTTCCCGTCTTCCGTTTCGTGCAATTTTTTCACCATTGTGTTCATCGTTCTATTTTCTACAAGTTGACTAAAGAAAAAGGCTCAGCTGTGTAGGTGATTCAGCGAAGCCGCCGTAAAGAAAAATCTCGCTACTGGTACGTTTTTATTTTTTGACTTTTTTTGGCCAACCGAGACCCCCTAATGTGTTTTCTCGCAGGTATGGGCACAAAACTGACCAAAAATAGCCAGAACTGGCCAAAAACAATCAAGATGAGGCAAACCACCGTTGTGGGTGCCGCTGTGCCGAAATTTCAAAATTGACCGAAAAAAGGTTTTTAACATCGATTTTAGATTTTTTGGGTACTTTTAGGTATGTGAAGCATGTTTTAATATCTGCATGAAAATTCAGGAAATCCGGATATTACCACTAGGTGCAGCTGAAAGTTCGGTATTTTGAATACAAATTCATGTAAGAATCATAGACCTTATTTCTTATTATGAAATTGAAGCCTAATAATTGATAATATGATATTTTGTATAATTTAGAAAACTTTGAGAATAATTACAAGTTACTACTGGAGCTAGAAGCTGGCTAATCATTTATTTGTTGTCCTATTTAACTGATTGTTAAATTTACAACTTTAAATATATGATGATATACTGAAATGGTTAACTGATTCAATTGTGCTTCTTTGACATATATATTGCTTGTCATGCATGATTACAGTTGATAGTGAAGTTGGTAATTAATATGTAAACAGAAAATTGATTGGTCGTGTGAATTAATGAATGATAGCTTTATTAGATATCCGGAAAGATGGTGAACGGACTAGGTACATACTAGATAGGGTATCGAGAATTGGTATTTTTGGCGCTCATACCGGAGGAGGTATAGGGATGGCTCGATTCACCTTCATACCGAATGGAGTATTGAGGAATAGTATTTTTAGCGCTCATACAGAGCAGAGTATGGAGACGGCCGGTTAGAAAATAATTTTGAATATTGGTTTACGCATAGTGGGACATTCCAATGGGCTCCTAGGGATATCAGTAGTCAAATAAAAAGGGAAAGTTATTGTTCTTACTCAATTAAATATGAGATTAAAATGTTATTTGGATTATTGTCTTTGTAGGTGGATTTTAGAAATCTCGCAATGGTAAATGCATGCAATAAATGGTATTTTTATGATAAATTAATTTTCTTAAATCAAGAGCTCCATTGGTTGTTTTTATAATTTTTACCAATCTTCAGTTTCTGTATTAGTGAGTAGTGTGATATTCTTACTGGGCTAGTGTAGCTCACCTTTTCATTAACTATTTCATATCAAGAGAAACAAGATCCAGATCCCGATCAACAAGAGGGTTGTGAATAGTTTACCACTCGGATTCCCTTCAAAAGCTAGTGAAGGTCGTCCTAGAATGCTCAGCATATTGCCTTTTATTTATTTCCTTAATTTTGTTTGTTCTTTTAGAAGGGTTGTTCTCGTAGCCCTATTGGGCATTCTAAATTTTTGTGTAATGAATGTAAACCCTAAACTCTATTGTTTCACTTCCGCATTTAATTCATGATTTTATTTTCTTTTAAGTTATGGGCCTTTATAACTCGGCCTCTTTGAAAAAAGATGCTCATGCAAAAGTAGATGAGTTTAGTCTCTCATAGCTCTTAATGTAGCCTAGTTCCATCATGGGTGGAACTGGGTCCCGTTGAAGAGGGATTGATTATGTTGGGGAGGGACCGAGTGGCCCTGCGGTGGCACCTAGTTGTATGGTGGGGGCACAAGATTGTACTATGGCGGTGTCAGATGATATGGTAGAGGAGCAAGGCTGTATCGGGGTGGCACTAGATCTTCTTGTTGCAGGGATGGCTCATACTGTGGCAGTGGTTGAGGGTCAGGCAGCTCCCTCTTTTCTTCCCGAGCCTGTTGGGCAGAGATAAGTCTCTCTAGCATCTTAAAGAGTCGATCGACATCCTCTCGAAGCGACCCATCCCGGACTGCTCAGTTTAGTGGGAGTTTTCCTCTCCTCATATCCTTGTACTTCTATTTCACAATAAAGAGTTGAGTGTCGGGTTGTATTTTAGTTATTTAAATCTTTGTGCAAGGAATGGTTTCGAGGAACGCAACTCTGATACCAACTGTAAAGTCCCAAAACTTAAGAAAATAAAAATATCAAATTATATCAGCTATAATGGGAAGTAATTTAGAATTTACAGTTCACATTCCTTACACGGTAAATCAGGATACCCAATAGGGTTACGGGAATGTCCCTTTATAGAAGTTCAAGTAATGGAATAAATAAATAAAACAAAACGAAATAAAAATCATATAGAGTTAAACCTTCGCTGGGCAACTCTGATGGGATTCGAGAGGTAACCTCTATTCACAACTCTCCTATTGTTTAGGATTTGGATCTTGATCTTCCTGATCTAAAATAGTTAAATAAGGGAATGAACTGAGCTACACTAGCCCAGTAAGGATATTGCACTTAACATCGATACAGAAAATCAAATGTTAGTAAAAAATCATAAAATAACTAATGAAGTCATTTGTTTTCTTAAATAAATTTATTTAATATAAAAACATAAGTTTTATACTTACCTTTATGAGTTTTTAAAACCGACCTATAAAAACAATAACTAAAATTGTATTTTGATTACATATTTTGTAACACCCAACTATTTTCATTATTTTATTTTATTTTTATTAATTCTATATAAATATAAAATATCTATTAATTGAATTTAATTTAATTTATTTTATTTTAATAATAAATTAATAATAAAAATGGGTAAAAATTGTTTAGGAATTTAATTGAAAATAATTTTGGGAAAAAAAGGAAGAAAATTTGGATTATTGGAGTATTTTTGAAAAAAAAATCAGAAACCAGAGGTTAAAACGTAATTTAGAAAAGTTGTACCACGTCAGCTGCCCGGTCAGGAGCCCCGACCAACCAGGACGTGCTAGGTGGCAGAGACGCTGACGCGGAAGGGAGCCACGTAGGCGATCCGCGTGCGCGCAATCGAACAGCTGAGATCCGTTCCCGTGCGCACGGACAGCCTAGATAAAAAATGCGCACAGACGGCCCAGATTGCATCGCACACGGACGACCCAGATTGAGTCGCGCATGGATGGCCCATATTGAATCGCGATGAACGGTCCAGATTCACTCCTTATTTAATCACGATCGGACGGTTCAGATTAAAAGAGATGGACGGCTCATATCAAAAGCGGATGAGTATAAATAACCCCATCCGCACCCAAACCCTAACCCTAGCCGCCAGAGCCCCTCACCGGAGAAGATAGCCCAGCCGTTGAGGAGCCGACCGCCGCCACCTGCCACCGTACCGGAGTAATTTTCGGTTGCCAAACGAGGTAAAAATTCTACCATTTGCTCAGAATTTGATTCTAAACCCACCTATGGCCAAATCAGAGCGAAAGCATCGTCCAATTGGTCAAAAAACGCCGCCGAAGCTCACCGATACTGCCGCTGGGTGTTTTGGTTTTCGTCTCCGATAAGGCCCTTCCCGATTCCCGTTCGATGTGATTTTTTCACTGTTGTGATCACCGTTTTCTCCTCTACAAGTTGACCAGAGCAAAACACCCAACTGCAATGTGAGCCGGAGGAGCCGCCGCACCGGAGAGCCCCACCGCCTGTGAGTTTCAGTTTTCTACGTTTTTCCGGCCCACCGAGTGCCCTAAGTGTGTTTTCTCACAGGAACTGATGTAAGTTTGGCTGGATTCGACCAAAAACTACCGAAAATAGCCAACTCGAGGCGGATCATCGCCGCTCACGGTGGCGCCATCGCTGGAGCACAGCGGAGCTGTCGTGCCGGAATTTTGAAATTGGCTGAGTAGACCCTGGATATGATTTTTGGGTTATTTGGGACATGTGTAGGTACTGTAAGCGCGTTTCAGTTCCTAAGAAAAAATTTAGGGAATCCAAAGGATCGCCCGTAGGCACAGTGACAATCTAGTTTTCGGCATCAAATCAAGTAAGAACCCCTCACCTTATTTCCTATCTTGGAATTAAAGTTCGAATAAATGGTAATACTGTATTTTGTGCAAATTAATAGATATGTATAATTAATTAAGGTTGCTAATGGAGCCCGAAATCGGACATTATTCTCTATCGATTCCTGCTTGATTTATTTTACAATTTAAATGCATTATGATATCTGCTCTATTCTATAGTTTTAAATACATGTGTTACTGTCTTACTTAACCACTGCATAATTTTAGAATTTAAGATATGATTGTATTACCTGGTACATGTTTATTGTTTATGTGATTATGTTCAACTTGGTAACAGAGACTAAGGGAAAACAGATAAGGTGACAGTCTCACTAGATATCCTAAGAGATGGTGGACGGATCAGGTTCATAGAGAACCCTACCGTGAACGTCGTCTCATACCGGACAGGGTATGGAGACTTGGTCATTTGGTGCTCATACCAGACGGGGTATGGGGACGGCCTACTTCATCCCCATACTGGACGGGGTATTGAGGTTTAATGTCTTGGCGCTCATATCGGATGGGGTATGGGGACGACCCTGGAATTAAGACTGTTAAGAAAAATGGTTCACGTATAGTGGGGACACCCCTATGGATCCCAATGGATATTAGTAGGCTGGTGAAAACGAGAAACGGTGATAATAAGTTATTGTTAATGAATACGAATTTATGATATGTTTTATGTTACTGATTATGCATGAAATTGTGATCTGTATGATATTATTGTCTTTATAGGTTGTTTTCACAGGTTCTCCAAGGATAAGAAAAAAGGATAAGTGGTTTTATTTTAAATAATTGTATTAGTTTAAAATTTGTGCTCCATTGGTTGTTTTTGGTTTTCTACCAATTTTTGCTTCTGTGATGGTGATATAGTGTGATGTTCTTACTAGGCTAGTGTAGCTCATTCCTTATTTAACCATTTCAGATCAGAAGGACATGGTTCCCGAGCCCGATCCACAAGAAAACGGCAAGTAGATGCTAGATGCTTTATAGTTTCCTTTATTTTTCTCATTTCTCGTGTTTCTTTTAGAGAACTTATTTCGTGATATTGTTTAGTATTTTTAAGTTATTGTGTAAGGGATGTTAACCTTAATCTTTTGTTTCGCTTCCGCACTCAGATTATTATACGTATTTCCTTTTGAATTTTCAGGGCCGTTACATATTTAAATGAGCAATAACAATAAACATACATGCTTATCAACATCTCTTGGGGTTCATAGGGATATCCCCCTATGCGTGAACCCAATATCCAATTTATTGATTGACTGACCGTCCCATACCTCATTAGGTAATAGGTGTCAAACATACCACCACCTCAATATCCTGTTCCATATGACGGTGACTATATCTCTCAACACCTTTCGGTATGATCGCACTCTCATACTGAACGGGGTATTGAAGCGGTGGTATATTTGGCGCCCATTACCAGTCAAGGTATGGGAACGATTAGTCAATCGAAAAATTAGATATGGGTTTACGCGTAAGGGGAAATCCCTATGGAACCCCCAAGAAGGGTGCTGTAAGCAGGTAAGTTTATTGTTATTGTTCATTTGAATATGTAATCAAAATACAATTTGAGTTATTGTTCTTATAGGTCAGTTTTGGAAACACATAAGGGTAAGTATAAAACTTATGTTTTTATATTAAATGAATTTATTTAAGAAATGAAATGGCTCCGTAGGTTGTTTTATAATTTTTTTTACCAACCTTTGGTTTTCCGTATCAGTGTTAAGTGTAATATTCTTACTGAGTTAGTATAGTTCATTCGCTTATTTAACAATTTCAGATCAAGAAGATCAAGATCCAGATCCTGAATAGTAGGAAGGTTGCGAATAGATATTACCTCCTGAAACCTATTAGAGTTGCCCAGCAGAGGTTAATTCTATAGGATTTTTATTTTTTTTTGTTTTAATTATTTATTTCTTACTTGAACTTCTATAAAAAAACATTCTCTTAGTCTTATTGGGTATCCTGATTTACTGTATAAAAAATGTAATACTTAAATTCTAAATTGCTTCCGCTTATAGTTGATATAATTCGATTTTTTCATTATCTTAAATTTTGGGCTTTTACATATTATATGGTGATTTAGCTTGATTTTTTGAGGAGATAATAACAAAGCATGAACAAAAATTAGCAATAAATAAATTTTGTTACCACCAACATGTTGATTTAATTGTTAAATTATTTATTATACCTAACTAAATATTGTGAGTTTGAATCTTACTAAAAATACATTATTTCTTACTCTTTTGATAATTTATAGTTTGATATTAATTTATTAATATACTTAATTCAAATGAATAAAGACTTAATTCATTAGTGTTTTGATGAAACTGTACTTGTTAAATTAAACTTTATTATAACGAGTCATGATTTAGTCACTATTATACCGATTAAAATAAATAAATAAAAAAATAATAACAATTTGGTATAAAATTGTGCAAGAATAATTTCCAAAAAAAAAAAACTTAATCATTTCACAATTGTAAGAAATGATATTTTTATTTCATTATTATTATTATAATTATCATATTCTAATTTTGTCCAGTATAAAATTTTAATAATTTCAAAGATGAAAATTTGTGTGAGTTTTAATTTGACATTATCATAGTTGCTCCTCTGTTAATTACTATTTATTATTAATTTTTAAATTTTTATTCCTATTTCGTAGTATTCTATTATCATGTTAAGAAAAAGAAGAGAGAAAATAAAAAAAAAAGAGAAGAAAAGGAAAAAATTCAAATTCAAAGAAGAAGGAAAAGGAAAAAAAGAATTTTTTTTTAAATAAAAAAGTATCATCACCCACGACACAAACATATAATTGATATAACAAATATTGAATCTATAACTTAGATATAATTGTAATTATAAATTATGAAAATAATGAAGCTCAGATTTAACACTAATATCTTATTAAATTAAAATTTTATACCTTCGTACTTCAATTTAACTTGTTTTTTATTATGTATATCACAATTGTATATTTATTAATTAATAATTTTTGAATATGATTAGTTTACCATTTTAATATATATTATTTATAATAAAATAGAATATTGTTAGCAAATTTTAAAAAAATACTAGGTGTGACATGGTGAAAATAATATGAAAGTAACAAGATTTAACAACGACTATTTTTGTATTTTCTATAAAAAAATATGAATGTTTTCTCCTGTGATCACAAGAAATCAAAATACCGATAATCATAGAACAAAACAACATAAACAAACATCATTTCCCTTTTCTCTCGCCCTGCATAACAAGGTTTCAGTTTGACTTCAACTTTCCTTCACTTCTCTACCTGCCATCACAATACATCCTAAACATGATGTGAACAGCAAAATATAAACATCTCTGATGATATAGCAGAAAAAAGTTCTCAGTAGAATTTCTTGCGATCACCAGCTTTCTTAACAGTTAGTGGTGTCGTCCTCTTCATCAGAAAGAAGTTCTCACTAAAATTTCTTGAGACTACCAACGTTCTTGGCCTTTAATGGAGTCATTTTCTTCAGCTTTCTTGTTATGCTCATCTTGCATAATTAATTGACTGCATCGAACAGACAAGGTTTGTGTCATTTTGCATTGCCAATCGATCACCTTAATGGTTTCTGATCATACCCGTTAAAATCTCGGTCTCTTCAGCCAGCCTTGTTTTTATATGCATTCATTCTTCTTGTTATTGCTTGTTCAGACAAACGTACCAGAAGCTTTTTCTGGTTTACTCACTGCATTGTAGAGGTATATATATATATATTTTTTTCATAAAGATGGAAAACTTTATATTCTTGAATGAGGTTGGGAAGGGGGTATTTGGAAGTGTGTATCGAGCTGTCGACAAAAGGAGGGGCGAAATTGTTGACATCAAGAAACTGAGAACTCGTTTCAATAATTGGAAAGATTGCTCGAGTCTGACGGAAGTGAAATTGCTTCAATGAATCAAACATCCCAATGTGGTAAATCTGAAAGAAGTGATAGTGGAAAATAATATCATTTACAATGTGTCAGAATACATGCACTGGAATCTTCATAAATTGTTACAAGAAAGAAAGCGCAGCAAAGATTGACAATCAAAGGCTGAAATTTGTAACCGGTGCTTTTTAAGTGTTTAAAAGACTAGCTCACGTTTATAATCAATGAAATTTTTACAGCGATCTTAAACCTAAAAATTTCTTAGTAAATAATTGCAATATTACAAAAACCAAAACATTGTGATCATTTACCAATATATTTCCAAGCTTAAGATCGTGATAAAAATATCTTTGATCATGAATGTTAGCTAGTTCTTGAAACATTTGGAAACACCAGTTATGAATTTTGGCATCTGATAATCGACTTTCGCTGCACTTTTTTCTTTGTAACAGTTTGTAAAGATTCCAATGCATGTATTCAAATACACTGTTTTCCATTATCACTCCTTTTAGAATCATTTGCGTGTTAAGCCAATGTAACAAGTGAAGTGCATATCTTTAATTCAACTACCACCAGGCTTCATTATACTCTGCCGCCAGGCTTCGTCCCAAAAATAAACAAAGCAGTGCAGTACTGGGTGCTGGATAAGGAAATAAATCCACCACCAGGCTTCCCAAACAAAAGGCGAATTACATGAGAATCAGATGACGAAACTAATCATATCTTACCTACAATTATACAGTTTAATAGGCTAGTAGTTACTCAATTACAAAATGCTCAACTTAAAAACTTGCATTTCAGAGCTGGTCTGCATGAATCCTGGAAAAAACATGAATTGCCAACTTGCTAGCTATACGGCTAAAGTTTCTTTTGTAAAGTTGCAGCTCTGAAAAATTCTTCGTAAAAATATCATTGATAAGTAATGCAAATTATTCATGTATTTGTATATAATATCTAAGGTTTTGAATGGACAATTGTAACACAAAATGGAGATTAATGGTTAATTTTAAAAAGAAATTATCTGATTATACAATTTTTCTCTCAGGTAAATTACTAAAATTTTTCATATATAGAATAACAAGTTGTATCTGAGTCAACTCAGCACATGATGTCACACTTGGATCAACTGAGTTAAAAATAGTGCTGTGTTTGGGTAACAAGAAAATGAGTAGCTGTTCGTCAAGCAGCAAATTCCCATAAGTCATTCTCATCCGAGCCTACTCACCTGTTTCTGGTTTCTTACTAGTCAAGTTCCTAGATCCTTCCTTCATACTTATTGTAATATTTTCACATTTAACTTTTTGTATTTCCTTGATACAATGAGAATTCAGTGATGACCAAGTCTCCTGTTGGACCCAACCAAGTACCGATGACCTCCATGGATAAGTAGCTTAATCTTCCTTCTTCTTCAACATATCCTCTTCTGCTTCTTTTTCTTCCTCTTTTGACTTGCTCAAGGAGCCAAGGCCTTTCGACTCTGGAGGAAGAAGATGAATTCTGAGGATTCAGTACCTCAACAACTCAAAGGTGTAGTTATGATCACTCCTCCTCCACCTGACAATCCATCATTAGGCAAAACCGTTACTGCTTTCACTCTCAGCAATGAGAATTTTCAGCTGACGTGTCAGAGCCATGAGAATAATCACCCTGATCAAGATCATGATCCTGATCAAGGCCATGTTCCCAATTCAATCACCAACACCACCAATAGCCGAATGCTAATTCTCGTTCTTGAGGGGATTCGAGGGTACTCCGAGGAAGCTCTTGAGGTTTCTTGGTATCTCTATTTTGCGCCCTAGTTCTTTACAGGTGTTTCTTTTCGGATATATTTGGGGAGTTCAGAAGATCTAATGAAGATGAAAACCCAAAGTCCTTCGTGTTCCCATTGTATCAAAAATTGGGGATCCGTGAGGTGTCGGAGGAGGATTTGGAACTCAAGTTGGAGAGATTTCTGGATGTGGACATAGGATATTTTGTGTCTAAAGTTGATAACCAGGTTATAATAAAACTCAGGTAGACTTGAAAACGTAATGGGTTCGAAAAAGTTCATTGAAAGAGACTAATGTTGGGTTAGAAAGTGAAACAACGAAGCAAAACCATTTTTAACACCTTGAGTCATTTTAGGAAGTCTTCTGGAGCACGACAATTTTAAAGTACAAGATGGAGAAGTTTAGACAAGGTAAAAGACTTCAAAACAAGTTTGAATGACCCTAAAAGGGAACCATAATTAAACCCAAAGAGTAAACTAGAAAAACGAATCCCCTTACGGGATTTGAAGATCTGAAAACATGATGATCGAAACAAGATCCAAATTATAAAAAATGATTTACGAATTTCAATAGATTTAAGTACTACTTGAGGAGCTATTTAAAGTGCCAAAACGTTGGAACACCGAATAACCTTTAAAACAACCAGAAAAGGAGAAATGAAATGTTATAGGAATCAAAATGATTTGAAAGCGATGCTCCCAAGTAAAATAAAAGAGTCCCCAACCTCTATGTCAAGTTTGAGAATAATGTCCATAAACAAAATACTCATGATGTAAGAGGTTCTGGATGTCCTTTATGATCCAAATAAAAATTATCCGGAGGCAAAAGAAAGATTTCATATCCCTATAAACATATATATATATATATATATATATATATATATATATGTAGGCCAATTCAACCTTAGCTAATTCTCAAGTTCATTTCAAACTTAATTCATGTCTCCCAAAGAGGTTACGTCAACACAGAGGACTCAATCCGTTCGTTCATGGATCAGTAAATCAACCAAAAAATATTCAATCCATTTGTCCATGCCTTATTAGATCAACAGAAAATTCAATAAGAGAATTATCATAAGGCTTCTGCATATCATCTTCATGGTAATCTCATTTTAGAAGACATAATGAATTTAACAACAAAATTAACAATTTAGGGTTTTGAACTTTGCCTAATGGATCCAGACCAAAGGTCCCCTCACTGGTTATCCAAAGGCTCCTCCAATGGCGTTCCTCTCTCTTGGTTTCTTTCTTTCTATCTTCTTTTCTTGTTTCTTGGAGTACTCTCCCAATTCCTTATTTTCCTCAGCCGAATCACTTCCCCCCTCTCTCTTAGTGATTTTCTTTCTTTGTGCTCAACCTGTCTCCTCTCACCATCTCAGTTTGTTGGTCCATGGCCTCTTCACTCTTTGTTTTTCCCTTATAAACCCCTTTATCGAACCCAAAGAAGGGTTCTTTTTACCTGGTTCCTATTCTGTCTTTTCTTGCTCTAAACGATGCCGTTTCCTAAAGTTTTTGTTGGAGAAAAAAGGATTTTGAGGATAACTATTTTCCTTTCTTGCTTTTAAATGCCAAGTACAAAAGGATATTTATAAATATAGAACGTAAACTAAGAGGTACATCAAAATTGTTTTTAATTAATGGGCATTGAAAGAGAAACTTTGAATGATTTATAATTTTTATAAAATTATTTAATTATTCAAAAATTTTAAATGATATAAAAATTATAAAAAAATATGTATTTAAAAATTATATTTTAATTAATTTTTTCTATAGCCTTCTTTACTTATATTTTTAATAACTTTATTAAAAAATTGACTACTATTATAACGATATTCTGTAATATAAATATCATTATATGAGAAATTGATCGTCAAAATGATAATTGACATAATAGAAGTACAAGATATCAATTCTTTTTCCATATTAGAATCTTTAAAAGAGTTCTATGGAATTATATAGATGTTTGTCTCTATTTTGATTCTTGTATTGAGAATCGCAACAGGTGTATTAGTAATTGTGTGATTAGATGAAAATATATCTTGATAACTTTATATCTCTATTCATCACCTTGAACTTCTATTAATACCGCTAATAAATAACTAAAATATTTTTTTTTAATCTGAAATTAATTAAGATCTCATATTTTGGAGAGTTTGTATTTAACAACTTTATACTTCAACTAACCTGTTAACAGTTAATATATTTTAAATTCTGATGTAATTAAGCACATGATACTATTGTTATCATCTTCAAACCATTGACTTTGTTAGAAAATAAGTATGTTGGTGACTTTAACTTGGCAGTTGTGAGTTTTTTTATTATAATACGTTTAAAAAAAAAATGATCTATTTAGAAAAGAGTAGACTTGCTTATTGGGCATTAAAGAGGATAAGTCTTAATCGTTTTTTTATTTTTATCTACAATATGTATTAGAGTTCTCTCACTTTTTTTTTTAGTTTAAATTTATATATTTTATCAATTAATTAACATATATATATATATATATATATTAGTAATAATATAATTTTTTAATAAAGACATACAAAGTGCACAATTGAAACCAAATTAATGTCCTCGTAAAAATAATAGAATTAAGTTATACAAGAATTTTATATTTAAATAATTTTTGAAGTACATAAAGCTTTAGTATAAAAAAAATAGTGCAAGAGTTAATTAATTAACTATTCTTGCGATTGTTGTATTCAAAAGGGAGTTATAGTGGGGAGTTGCGGAGGAAAAGGAGGGTAACGAGACTTATCCCAAGGAGGTACTAATCGAGTAGTGAAGGCAAGTACGTCACTCCCATTCCATGGAACCCCTTGTTCATGTCCACAGTTTCTACCTTGGGTCCCATTCCATAGTCCACGAAGTACTCGAAGATCTGCGTTATTGTGAATATTCTCTATCAACTGATAGAATCCGGAAGTTTTAGTTTCTGTTATACATGAATAATTCGCATTACTTATCAACTATATTTTCACAAAGAAATTTTCAGAGTTGCAACACTTATCAATGATATTTTTACAAAGAATTTTTCAGAACTGTAGCTTTACAAAAGAAAATTTACTAGCAGGTAGGCAATTCATCTTTTTCCCAGAATTGATGCAGATTAGCTCTGCAATGCAGGTTTTTGAGTTAAGCATTTTGTCATCCGGTAACTGTCAGCTTATTAAACTATATAGTCGTAGGTAAGATATGATTAGCTTCGTCATCTGATTCTCGTGTAATTCTCCTCAGGTCGGGGCAGCCTGGTGTTGGATTTACTTTTTTCTTCGGCTCGCAGTACTGCACAGCTTTGTTGATTTCGGAGACGAAGCCTGGTGGCGGGTATAATGAACCTACGTTCGCAGTCTTGGTAATGAAACCTGGCGGTGGTTGAATTAAAGCTATCTTCTTCACTCGTTCCTTCGGCTTAACACGCAAGTGGTTATGAAAGAACGGATGTTGCAGAGCTTCAGCAGCAGATGGTCTCTTGAGAGGATCCCAAGAACAAAGTTTCGAAATCAAATCAATCGCAGCTTCACTTGCAGATGGAATTAAGCTTGAGAAATTCACAGCAGGAATCTCTGGAAACTCATAGTTCGCCAGGGCCTTTGCGAGATATATTCCACTAGGCCAAGTCTCCATTGTTGGACTGCCTATGACGCTGCAAATTTTGTGAAGTTGATTATTCATGCCAGGAAACAGAGGACGCAAGATGAACATTTCTGCCATGATAACTCCCATCGCCCACATGTCAACTTCAGACCCGTACACGTATGATCCCATCAAGACCTCAGGCGCGCGATACCAACGAGTACCAACATAATCCGTGAAAGGTATATCTGAATTTCCTATTTCCTTGGAAAGACCAAAATCAGCAATCTTCATGACATTGTAATTACTAACCAACAAATTTTCAGGCTTAAGATCACGGTGAAAATATCCTTGACCGTGAACATGAGCCAATCCTTGAAACACCTGGAGACACCACGTACGAATTTCTGCCTCCGATAATCTATCTTTGCTGCGTTGTCTTCCTCGCAAAAGTTCGTAGAAGTCCCAGGGCATGTATTCAAATACCATAAAGACGACATTGTTTTCCATGATCACTTCTTTCAGATTCACCACATTGGGATGTTTGATTCGTCGAAGCGATTTCACTTCCGTGAGATTCAAGCAATCCTCCCAACTACTTAAACGGTTTCTCAGTTTCTTGATCGCAACAATTTCACCGCTCCTTCTGTCGATCGCTCGATACACGCATCCAAATCCTCCCTTCCCAACTTCGTTCATGAATAGAAAGTTCTCCATCTTTACAACAATATTATATATATGTGCGTATATACTTGGGCAATGCAGTCAGTAAACCAGAAAAAGCTTCGGGTACTTTCGTCTGAACAATCGATAACAAGAAGAATGAATGTATCTAAAAATAAGGCCCGCTGAAGAGACCGAGACCTTAACGGATATGATCAGAAACCAAATCGGTGATCGATCGGCAACGTAAAACGACACAAATCTTGTCCTTCTGGCGCAGTAAATTAATGATGCAAGAAGAAAATAGAAAGTTCTCCATCTCTACAACAATATTATATATGTGTGCGTATATACTTGGGCAATGCAGTGAGTGAACCGGAAAAAACTTCGGATACTTTCGTCTGAACAATCGATAACAAGAAGAATGAATGTATCTAAAAATAAGGCCGGCTGAAGAGACCGAGACCTTAACGGATATGATCAGAAACCAAATCGGTGATCGATCGGCAACGCAAAACGACACAAATCTTGTCCGTCTGGCGCAGTCCATTAATGTTGCAAGAAGAAAATAGCAAGAAGGCTGAAGAAAACGACGCCATTAGCGGCCAAGAAAGCAGGTGATCGCAAGAAATTTTACCGATAACCTCTTTCCGCTAAAACAAGAAGGCTGAAGAGAAGGACACCACTAACGGTCAAGAAAGCTGATGATGGCAAGAAATTATACCGAGAACTTCTTTCTGCTATGGAGAAAACAAGTAGGACTGTTTAGGAAAACTGAGAGGCTTTTATAAAGAGAAGGAGCCTGGAAATCCTAGTCGGAAGAGGAAGACGATTGACGGAGTCAATCCGGATTTGACTGGTTTTGAAATTACGTCTTCCCCCCCAAATACTAAATTAACTAAATTTAATGAAGTTCATAGTTCCCGACTCCCGGACTAATTAGAAGATAGAGGAACTTTATTTAGCTAAAAAATCAATAATCCTGCTTAATTTTATTAATTAATTTATATAAATTAATTAATTAAGTTGTCATGCAAGTTAATTAATAAAATCCACAAAATTTTACTTTGATTGCATAATTAATTCCTTTGAAATTTTTGAACAATTAAGCATAAATATTTTTACAGGAGACACGAGAGTGGCTATTGTTTAATCTCTTATATTTATATTACTTTTACCATGTCACACTTAGCATTTCTTTAAAATTTACTGGCAATATTCTAATTTATATATTTAATATATATTAAAATAATAAACTAATTATACCTAAAAAATACATGATAAAAAAATATACAATTAATTTTGCATTTAGATAGAAGAAATAAATTAAATTGAAATATAAAAGTATAAAAGTTCAATTTAATTAATATTACTGTTAAATACAAGATTCATTGTTCTAATAATTTGCAGCTACACATGTTTGATCACATATTATTGTTGTGTGTTATACTAGTGCCCTTTTTCTATAGTTTTATAAAACGCTAAATATTATTATTTTCACTTTAATTATGACTTGCATTAGTTTGTGGAGATTTAAAGTGATTTAATGTAATTTTTTCTTTTTTTTTTTGTTGGTTAATACTTTCTTCTGTTTAAGATTTGTTTAATTCTAATTTGTTCTTTTTCTATTCCTATCAGATTGTATTCAACATACATACTTTTGTAAGAAATTCCCAAATAATGAATCTTTGTGAACTGCTAGAGGAAAAAAAATTACAGTGAAGATCGATTATCAGAGGCACGTAAGTGATATTTTAAAGTGTTTCAAAGACTAGTTCACATTTCATAATCAAAGATACTTTTATCGTGTCCTCAAATAAAAAAACTTGTTGATGAATAATTACAATGTTATGAAGATTGTGCCGTAGTACTTCCCGAATTAAAAAATAAAATGACCGTCCGGCTTCCCTAATAAGAAGAGAATCTGATGAAGTTAATTATATATTATCTACAATATACAGTTTCAAGTATCAAAACTTTAAATCACCAAATAACCTCTAAAATAATTAAAAAATGATCGATAAAATGTTCTTGAAATCAAAATGATTTGAAAGATGCCCCCAAGTAAAATAAAAGAGTCCTGAAACTCTATGTGCATAAACAAAGCACTCATGATGTAAGAGGTTTTGGATCTCTTTTATATTTTCCTGAGGCCAAAGAAACATAAGTCTTGACCAACTCAACCTTAACTAATTCTCAAATTCATTTCAAACTTGTTCATGTCTCCCAAAGAGAGGTTACATCGACACAAAGAACTCAATTGATATTGTCATGCATTAGTCTATCAATAAAAAATATTCAATCTATTTGTCCATGCCTTGTTAGATCCACAGAAAATACAAGAAGAGAATTATCATAATGCTTCTGCATATCATCTTCATGCAATCTCATTTTAGAAGGCATAATGAATTTAACAACAAAAATTAATAAGTTAGGCTTTCTTTAAATCTTTCTTGTTTCTTAGAGTACTCTCCCAATACCATCTTTGCCTTACCCGAATCACTTCCCCCTTCTCTGTAGTAGTTGATATTTGAATATTTGGATTTAAAAAAAAAATTGTATTTATATCTATATATGTATATGGTAATAATATTAATAATAATAATATATAAACATAATTATATGGTTGGGGAGAGGAAGAGGAAATGGTATCGTTTGAAGAAGAGAGAGTGGACAGCTGGGATAAGATGGGATGGATGGTCGAGATGAGAGATAGGTGGAATATAAATAGGAAAAGAAAAAGAGGGAAAAACAGATAGGAGGAGACGGGGAAGAGAAGATTCGAGAGAGAGAGAAGCCGAAGCAGGAAAGAACGAGAAAAGAGAGCAGGAGAAGGAAAACGGTGAAGGTGCGGCTACGGAAGTGCAGAAAGAAAAAATGGAGACTAGAGGTATGGTAAAATTTAAGTTTCAAGTGTAGGATGAGGATGAAATGTTGAGTTGTGACCGTAAGTTTTGATGAAATATATGAACAGCTTAGGAAATGGAGTAGGAAACTATGATAGATGGAATAGGAGAGTGGAAAGAGACTGTGAGTTTGTGGAAATGTGGATTAGAACTATGAATAGAGGGTAATGGAGGAAGCTGCGAGAGGAGAGATTGATGAGTTCGGTTAGTGAGTGAGTTATCATTAGAGGAAGGAATACGGTGA
>NW_019014679.1:139631-156674 GCF_000150535.2 Carica papaya | reverse complement strand
TGTGCTAAGTGTGAGTGTGTGTTGTATGGGGATGTGTGTGTAGGTTCTGTAAATATGTTAAAGAATTTAAAACTTTCATGACAACATTTTTGGTTTAGGAATAGTTTATGTTGGAATACCCGTCGTGGGGGGTTAAGTATGCGAGTTTACTGGGCATCTTGAGTAGGAACGGGGTAAAATTATCTTAGAGGTGGTTGAGTTGGAGGACGCCGATATTGGTTGTTGTTACCTTGAAAGAGTAAGTCAATCACCGATAGTTGTGATATTTGGGGGTCTCCAACGGGTAAGGTGTTGAGTTACCGATGTTGATGATGGAAGAAAATAGTACTGGTGGGTGTGAGTGGCCAACTAGGGGTCGAGTGATAGAAGAGTAAATAATGATCGTCGATACTGGTACGGATGAGAATAACCGTGTGGATGAGCAGCCTAGTCAAGGCCAAGGGAGTGATATCGGGGGATGATTACACCTAATATGAATAACGATTAACTACTGGGGAGACGTAATAATACCGTAGAGTTAAAGAGTAGTAAGAAAGTATGACTTAGGCAACGGAAAGAGAAAACATATAAAAATGGAGTTTTAATTTGGTTTGTATGTTATACTTGTGACTTAAATTTTACTGTATTGAGTTATATGTACTCATTCTTTATTATTTACAGATGAAGTAGAGATGAAGTCGGGATCGGAGTTGGCGATTTCTGAACCTAGTATATAGAGAAAACGGAGCAGAGATTACTACCGGTAGAATTAGGAACTTACATAGTTGGTAATAATGTAGATTGTATGTCAACTGAGGATGTATGAATTTGTACTCTACTGTATTGATGCATTTACGATTGAATGTTTCTATTTGACATTGAACAATAGTTGTGGTAGTTTTCTTTTGTGTGTGACTGATTTGGATGAATTCTAGTATTCGTCACATTGAACTGTTTGAGATACGTCGCTAGAGAAAAAAAAATGGGGTGTTACTTCTCTCTCAGTGATTTTTCTTTTCTGCTCAAATGCTTCCTCTCACCCTCTTATATCTAGCTCTTGGGTTCCCCTTATTTTTCTCTTTCTTGAGCAAGCAGAAACCCAGACCCACCCGTCTTCTCTCTCTTCACTTATCTCTTTCTCTTTTCCCATATTACAACCTCTTCTTTTTTTCTTGCTCCCAAAACCATGTCGTTTCCATTCCTTATTGTTAGAGAAAAAAATAATTAAGGAAGAGAACTAATGCCAAATGCAAGAAGAAATTTATAGGCACAAACGGTAAATTAAAAGTCAACGTCTAAATTGTTCTTAATTAATGAAGGATACAATGAGACATTTTTAATAATTTTTAATTTCCATAAAAATATTTAATTATTTAAAAATTTTAAATAACATGTGTGAGGGATATTTGTGTAATGTATGTATTAGTTGCTTGTAAATTTTTTTTTTTTTTTGTTTAAATTTATGTATTTTGTTAATTAATTTATACATATATACTAATAATAATTCAATTTTTTTAATAAGGAATATGAAATGTATTATTTAAACTAAATTATGTTCTCGTAAAAAATTTTATATTTAAACAATTTTAAAAATATATAAATTTTTAATACAAAAAATGCAAGAGTTATTTTAAATAATATAAAAGTCAATTTGGTTCAAATTGAAAATAGTCAAATATTATACTGTGATTTAGCTTGATTTTAAACCAATAAACACATGTAGTTATAACTTAAAAAAATAAGGATTATTAGTTATTTCATAAATATAGTAGAAGCCTCCATCTAATATAATAAAAATTTTAAAAACAAAATATTTAATAAAATATTTTACATCATGTTTATTCATAAAATATTTTACGTTATCTAATATAATAAGATTATTAATTATTTAATAAAAATATAAAATATATATGTTAAATTTATTCATAAAATGTTCTACATTATATTTATTCTCAAAATACGCGTCCTTAACAAGAAACTAGCACCAAAATTAAAGGTAATTATCACACATATGGACAATTTTTTGAGGAGATAATAACAAAGCATGGACAAAAATTAGAAATAAATAAATTTTGTTGCCGTCAATATGTTGATTTAATTGTTAAAATTATTAATTATATACTTAATTCAAATAATTAAAAATTTAACTTATTAGTGTTGTATTGAAATTGTACTGACTAAATTAAATTTTATTATAGCGGGTCATAATTTAATCAAATTAAAAAAATATTATCACACTCAAATTTTATTTATTAAAATAAATAAATGAATAATAATAACAACAATTTGGTGTAAAATTTAGTAAGAATAATTACAAAGAAAACTAAATTATTTCGTGATGGTAAGAAATGTCATTTTGATTGTAATTATTATTATTATTAGTTTTATTATTATAATTATCATATTCTAATTTTATCCGGTTTAAAATTTTAATAATTTCGAAGATGAAAATTTTAATAAAGAAATCCTCTTTAATTGAAACAACCCTGTTTTAACAATTACAATATAAAAAAAAAAAAGAAAAAAAAACAGACTTAGAATAATGAAAGGTAAATTTAACAGTAATATCTGATTAAATTTATATTTTAATTTAATTTAATTTTTACTCTATAAATCAAATTTATATATATTATTTATGACAAATTAGAATATTGTTAGTAAACTTTAAGGAAATGCTACGTGTGACATGGAGACGAGATTTAACAATGACCATTTTTATATTTCGTATAAATATCTAATCAAAATAAAATTTGGAGGAGTTATTGATAAATTATCATTTTATTAACCAACTTGCATGATAAATCTTGGATACGAAGCTTTTTCTGGTTTACTCACTACATTTCGAAGGTACATATACATATTTTTGTGTAAAGATGGAAACCTTTCTATTCTTGAACAAAGTTGGGAAGGGAGGATTTGGAAGTGTGTATCGAGCCGTCGAAAAAAGGAGTGACAAAATTGTTGCCATCAAGAAATTGAGAACTCGTTTCAATAGTTGGAAGGATTGCTTTAGTCTAACTGAAGTGAAATCGCTTCAATGAATCAAACATCCCAATGTGGTCAATCTAAAAGAAGTGATAATGGAAAACGGTGTCGTTTATATGTTATTTGAATGCATGCATTGGAACCTTAACGAACTGTTATAAGGAAGAAAGCGCAGTAAGGATCCTTTATCAGAGGTTGAAATTTGCAACTGGTGTTTTCAAGTGCTTAAAGGACTAGCCAACGATTCACAGTCGAGGATATTTTCACCGAGATCTTAAACCTGAAAACTTATTGGTAAATGATTGCAGTGTTATAAAGATTGCTTATTTTGGTCTTTCGAAAAAAATAAGAAATTCAAGTATACCTTACACAGATTGTGGTGGTACTCGTTGGTATCGTGCCCCTAAAGTCTTAATGGGATTTAATGTGTATGGACCACAAGTTGATATGTAGGCGATGGGAACCATAATGGCGGAAGTGTTCATCTTCTGTCCTCTGTTTCCTGGCATGAATAATCAGCTTCAGAAAATTTGCAGCATAATAGGCAGTCCAACAATGGAGACTTGGCTTACTAGAATCTATCTGGCAAACGCCACGAGGAACTATGAGTTTTTAGAGATTCCTGCTGTGAATTTCTCAAGCTTAATTCTATCTACAAGTGAAGCTGCAATTGATCTAACTTCAAAACTTTGTTCTTGGGATCCTCTCAAGAGACCATCTGTTGCTGAAGCTCTACAACATCCTTTCTTTTAGGATCACATGCGGGTTAAACCAGAGGAATGAGTGATGAACATAGCTTCAATTTAACCACCACCAGGCTTCGTTACTAAGATTGCAAAAGCAGCTTCGTTATACCCGCAGCCACTAGGCTTCGTATCCAAGATCCACAAAAGTTGTGTAGTATTATGGGCGGAGTAGAAATAAATCCTCATTTTCCCCTAGTCCTTTACAGTTGTTTCTTCTATGATACATTTGAGGAGTTGAGAAGACTTAATGAAGATAAAAACCCAAAGTCCTTCGTGTTCAATTGAATCACAAATCGAAGATTCCTAAGGTGTTGGAGTAGGATTTGAAAGTTAGGTTAGGGAGATTTGTAGACGTAGACATAGGATGTTTTGTGCTTAAAGTTGATAATAGTTTGTAGGACCTTTATGAAGAGTGATTGTTTTGTTGGGTACATGCTGGTGGTATTGTTGTCACTTTGTTTCTTAGTTTATAAGATTTGTGGAAGTAATTTATAATTTAGGGTTATATTCTTTACACAGTTTAATTAAAATGTTCAATAAAGTTACGAGAATGCTCCTTAAAAAACATAAAAGGAAGAAAAGTGCAAATTGAAAACCTATGTGATCAACCTCCGCTGCGTAACTCTGATAAAAATGGGAGGCAATCTTTTTCCTAACTTTCTTACTGTTTAGGATCCAAATCTTAGTCGTTTTGATATGAAATGGTTAATAATAAGGCGATGAGTTACACTAACTCAGTAAAAATATCAATACTTTACTACAAATATGAAAAAATCAAAGATTTGTAGAAATCGTAAAACAACCAATGTATCTTATTTATTTTTTAAATAAGTTCATTTAATTTAAAAATATTTATTTCTTACTCGCTTTTAAGTTCTCATATACCATTTATGAATGAAAGAACCAGAATAGTAATACACATCATACATTTTAAAAGACCAACAGTACTCAATCCTTACTTTTTTACTTACTTACTGGTGTCGTTAGGGATCCATAGAGGTTCCAATTACATGTGGACCAAGTATCCATTCTATAAATTAATCGGTCGTCCCCAAATTCTGTCCGGTAATAAGCGTCAAATATACCAATGCTTCAATATTCTATCCAGTAATGAGCGTAATCAAACAATTCCCAACCCCTTCTGGTATGAGATTCCTCAGCCCCGTTCGACTGAGGGTAATATCTACGACAGAATTTACCCTATGTACCATATTCGAACACCATTTCTCATGACACTTGGAAAGCCCCTTTCATTTTTGGTACATTGCATATACATACTGTATCACCATTTAGCCACCAAATACATACAACACTCATATTAAAAAGTTACAGGACACTAGGACGATCCTTTAATAGGAAATGTAAATTAATATTCAGTAATTCAAGGGCACGTAATTAAGATATTCGTTTCAAATTAGATTAATGGATAAATATAAAAACAGTTGAATAAATTAAATAAATAAGAAAACAATCAAAATCAATAAATTAAATGATACGAAGTAACAGTAGGTAAGTAAAGCTATATAACAATAAATAGACAACACAAATAAGGTAGGGATAATTATACACTGACTGGTTACTAGATTCATCGGTGACCTATATTTAATTAATAAAGGGGTTACTAACATTTATAATTTTTTATTTATTATTTATTAAACTTTCATTTAACCATAACGGGAGAAATGGTGAGGAATTCTTACTTCGGGTCAGTGTCTGGAACACATTTTCTACTACATTTTTCGACGGTTCTTGGTTCTCGGATTTCTTGAATTTTTCTGTGAAAAGTAAAATATACGTCAAATATCATAGAAATATGCAAAAAACAGCCAAAAAGGGTCAAAATTCTCTCAGGGGCCGATTTAGGATTCCGGTACGGTGGCGGCGCCGTACTTCGGCACTTGCCCCACTGCCTATGGTGGTTCCTCCTCTCAGTCAGGCAGCTTTCAGCTGGTTCTGGACGAAACTCTACGAAATTCGAGGTTAGGTGACCTCTGTTGGTGAAAAAGGAGGAGAACCGAAACTTAATGACGATTTTGGTTTTCCGGTGCGGACGCTCTGCCACTTCTTCCTTGCTATCGCATCCTTCCTTCGGTCGCCCTGCATCGAAAATGTGTTAGATAACCCATAGTTGAAAAATGGAAGAGAACGGAAAGAGGATTTGGGCTCACCGGAAGGGTTTTTTGATTTCGGGTGCAACGGCTCAATCAAGCTCTGCCCTCCGTTTATGGCTTCTCATTTGCTTTTTTGGCGTCAATAAGGGTTTGGGGTGATTTAAAATAAAAAAATAGAGCGAACGAGAAGAAAAAAACTCACATTTCAGAGTTGATTTGGTCTCTAATGCAGTAGTGACGGTGGCCGACTTCTCTTTCGGTCGCCCTTCTTCTTCTTCTCCAACGAACTGGTTACGGTTAGTGTTAGGGTTTTAGTAGAAAAGGAGTTTAAATACTCATCTTCCCTCAATTTAGGCCGTTTGTTTGGGCCTGCGTGGCCCAATCTCCACCATCAGATCTAGCTAATTTGGGAAGCGAATCAGAGTCGTCTGATTGAAGGCACTTGGATTGTTTGATCGTACCTGAAGGGAGAAATAGATCTGGGTCGTTCGTGTGTGTAGGAGTGAATCCGGGACCATTGGATCGGTTGACACGTGGATTGCCTGAGTGGCCTCCTGCGTGGAACGCATATTCGCGTGTCAGCCACGCGACGCACGACGACTGGTCGTGCTGCTGATGTGGCCGTCCTACATAATCACTTTTTCTATTTTTGCACTTTTATCTCAATTTTTAAATTTTCATATCAAATTGGTCTTTCTTTATTTTCAGTTTAGCTCTAATTTTTAAAAATTATTTTCAAATACATCCAAAATATATATTTTTTCAAATTTTTAAAAACTTAAAATTAAAAAATTTTAAAATTATTAATAATATAAATTTAATCATCCTGAACCTAAATCCCGAACTTGGAGTGTTACAATATATATATATATGTATTAAAATTATTTATAAATTGTTCTATTTCATATTTATTATGAAAAATACATATTTTGTCTGGTATAAAATTTTATTATGATTTTTTTTAATTTTTTACTCTGTAAATAGCAATTGTATGTTTATGTATAGTATATTTTTCAACTATAATTAGTTTAACATTTGAATATATATTATTTATGATAAATTAGAATATTGTTTACTTTTTTAAGAAAATGATAGATGTAACAAGGTGAAAGTAATATAAACACTGACGAAACTGAACAGTGATGAATTTTGTATTTTTTATAAAAATATAAAATATTTATGCTTAATTTTTCAAAAATTTGAAAGGAATTAATTATGTAATCAAAGTAAAATTTGGTGGATTTTATTAATTAACTTGCATGACAACTTATTAAATTAATTAATAAAATTAAGCACGATTATTGATTTTTTAGCTAAATAAAGTTTCTATATCTTCTAATTAGTCCGGGAGTCGGGAACTATGAACTTCATTAAATTTAGTTAATTTAGTATTTGGAGGGAAAAACGTAATTTCAAAACCAGTCAAATCCGGATTGACTCCGTCTCGTCTTCCTCTTCCGACTAGGATTTCCAGGCTCCATCTCTTTATAAAAGCCTCAGTTTTCCTAAACAGTCCTACTTGTTTTCTCCATAGCAGAAAGAAGTTCTCAGTATAATTTCTTGCCATCATCAGCTTTCTTGACCGTTAGTGATGTCCTTCTCTTCAGCCTTCTTGTTTTAGCGGAAAGAAGTTCTCGATAAAATTTCTTGCGATCACCTGCTTTCTTGGCTGCTAATGGCGTCGTTTTCTTCAGCCTTCTTGCTATTTTCTTCTTGCAGCATTAATTGACTGCGCCAGAAGGACAAGATTTGTGTCGTTTTGCGTTGCCGATCGATCACCGATTTGGTTTCTGATCATATCCGTTAAGGTCTCGGTCTCTTCAGCTAGCCTTATTTTTAGATACATTCATTCTTCTTGTTATCGATTGTTCAGACGAAAGTACCCGAAGCTTTTTCTGGTTCACTCACTGCATTGCCCAAGTATATACGCACATATATATATAATATTGTTGTAGAGATGGAAAACTTTCTATTCATGAACGAAGTTGGGAAGGGAGGATTTGGATGCGTGTATCGAGCGATCGACAGAAGGAGCGGTGAAATTGTTGCGATCAAGAAACTGAGAAACCGTTTAAGTAGTTGGGAGGATTGCTTGAATCTCACGGAAGTGAAATCGCTTCGACGAATCAAACATCCCAATGTGG
The DNA here is from genome assembly GCF_000150535.2 of Carica papaya. The sequence continues at coordinate 148,709 of NW_019014679.1, read as the reverse complement.
TGAATCTGAAAGAAGTGATCATGGAAAACAATGTCGTTTTTATGGTATTTGAATACATGCCCTGGGACTTCTACGAACTTTTGCGAGGAAGACAACGCAGCAAAGATAGATTATCAGAGGCAGAAATTCGTACATGGTGTCTCCAGGTGTTTCAAGGATTGGCTCATGTTCACGGTCAAGGATATTTTCACCGTGATCTGAAGCCTGAAAATTTGTTGGTTAGTAATCACAATGTCATGAAGATTGCTGATTTTGGTCTTTCCAAGGAAATAGGAAATTCAGATATACCTTTCACGGATTATGTTGGTACTCGTTGGTATCGCGCGCCTGAGGTCTTGATGGGATCATACATGTACGGGTCTGAAGTTGACATGTGGGCGATGGGAGTTATCATGGCAGAAATGTTCATCTTGCGTCCTCTGTTTCCTGGCATGAATAATCAACTTCACAAAATTTGCAGCGTCATAGGCAGTCCAACAATGGAGACTTGGCCTACTGGAATATATCTCGCAAAGGCCCTGGCGAACTATGAGTTTCCAGAGATTCCTGCTGTGAATTTCTCAAGCTTAATTCCATCTGCAAGTGAAGCTGCGATTGATTTGATTTCGAAACTTTGTTCTTGGGATCCTCTCAAGAGACCATCTGCTGCTGAAGCTCTGCAACATCCGTTCTTTCATAACCACTTGCGTGTTAAGCCGAAGGAACGAGTGAAGAAGATAGCTTTAATTCAACCACCGCCAGGCTTCATTACCAAGACTGCGAAAGTAGCTTCATTATACCCGCCACCAGGCTTCGTCTCCAAAATCAACAAAGCTGTGCAGTACTGCGAGCCGAAGAAAAAAGTAAATCCACCCCCAGGCTGCCCCGACCTGAGGAGAATTACACGAGAATCAGATGACGAAGCTAATCATATCTTACCTACGATTATACAGTTTAATAAGCTGACAGTTACCGGATGACAAAATGCTCAAGTCAAAAACCTACATTTCAGAGCTAATCTGCATCAATTCTGGGAAAAAGATGAATTGCCTACCTGCTAGTTATGCTGCTAAATTTTCTTTTGTAAAGCTACAATTCTGAAAAATTCTTTGTAAAAATATCATTGATAAGTGCTGCAACTCTGAATAATTCTTTGTAAAAATATTATTGATAAGTAATGAGGACTATTCATGTGTCTATACATAATGTCTACGGTTTTGAATGAATAATTGTAAGACAAAGTGGAGATTAATGGTCAATTTAAAAAAAAAAAAAAAAATTCTGATTATACAATTATTTTCCTGGTAAATTACTAAATTTTTAATATATAGAATAAGAAGCTGTAGCTGAGTCAACTCAGCAGATGAATTCACACTCGGATCGACCGAGTTAAAAATGGTATTCTGTTTGGTAACAAATAACCGAGTAGCTGTTCGTCAAACAGCAAAGTCCCGAAAGTCATCTTCTCATCCGAGCCTATTGGCCGTTTCTGGTTTCTTACTGGTCAAGTTCCTAGATCCTTCCTTCATACTTATTGTAATATTTTCACATTTGACTTTTTGAATTTGCTCGCTACAATGAGAATTCAGTGATGATCAAGTCTTCCATTGGACCCAACCAACCACGTACCAGTGACCTCCATGGATAAGTAGCTTAATCTTTCTTCTTTTTCAACATATCCTCTTCTTCTTCTTCTTCTTCTTCTTCTTTTGCTTTCTCTTTTGATCTGCTCAAGAAGAAAAAGCTCTTCAACTCTGGAGGAAGAAGATGAATTCTGAGGATTCAGTACCTCAACAACTCAAAGGTGTAGTTATAATCACTCTTCCTCCACCTGATAATCCTTCATTAGGCAAAACAATTACTGCTTTCACTCTCACCAATGAGAATTTTCAACAGTCGAGCCAGAGCCATGAGAATTATCACCATAATCAAGATCATGATCGTGATCAAGGCAATGTTCCAATTCAATCACCAACACCACCTGTAGCCGGACGCCAATTCTCGTTCTCGAGGGGATTCGAGGGTACTCCGAGGAAGCTCTTGGGGTTTCTTGCTATCTCTCTTCTTGCCCTAGTTCTTTACAGCTGCGTTTTCTCGGGTACATTTGAGGAGTTCAGAAGATCTAATGAAGATGAAAAATCAAAATCCTTCGTGTTCCCACTGTATCATAAATCGGGGATTCGTGAGGTGTCGGAGGAGGATTTGGAAGTCAAGTTGGGGAGATTTGTAGACGTGGACAGAGGAGATTTTGTGCCTAAAGTAGATAATCGGTTTGTAAAACCTGATAATATTAACAAAATGGTTTCTGCTAATGCTGCTTCTGGGGATTCCTCCGCCATTTTTCCTGTCAGGGGCAACGTTTACCCAGATGGGTAAGTGTGGATTTTCTAGCTTTTGTCTACTTACACTTTCTTGTTCTGTCGGTAGACAGCCATAAATTCACCTACATTTAGCTTGTTGCTTGATATGGTAAACGTGAATGTGAGAGGATTACAGGTAAGATTTCGGTTAAGGTTTGAGAGCTTTATAGATTCAATGTAGTTAACTTTATTTTGATTCCTCTTTTTAGCATGTTTCTTTATGAAGAGTAATTGTTTTGTTCAAAGGGTATTCGTTTAATTATTATTGTCACTCCAATTTTTACTTATAGTACTAATAAAAGGGAATATACGCTACATAGAATAAATTTTTCCTGTAAAAAATGCTTTGTTGCGGTTATAAATTTGCGTTTTCTTTTACTTTTTTGTGCCTCGGGATTGAACTTTACCTTTATAGTTCTGCTGTTGAAGTTTGTGCCTTTGCTCAAAGGTATATGAAAAACCCTCCTCTAGTATATATACTAACTTGAGCATTTTTCATATTCTTAGCATTTAGATGATGCCATATAATAGGATTTGGGGTTGTTCCAAAGGCTTATACAATGCTTAGAATATAGTTTATGCAATTTTATTTCTGATTATGTGGAACAAACACTGTATCAAGTGAATTTGATATACTGCTCTGTGTCAACCTACTGCTATTTTTATATTGGTGCCCTTTTGATAGGCTTTTTCTCGGGTTGCAGAGAAGGCAAGATGAGTAAGAACACTGGTAAAAAAGTTGTGTTAATTTAACAATTACAGGAAAGCATCTGTGGTCAGCCATGCTGGAGTACAGAAAATTCTAATGCTGGTTATATAGAGAGAGTTAAGTGGCAATACCCTTCTTTAGGAAGTGGATGTGATGGATGAAGAAGAAATACAGATGTTGCAGCATCAGCAGAGTGCTTGTACTGTTGTCATCAATGATGGATTTGGTATGAGAAATGAATTGTGAGGGAAATCTGCAGGTGTAGGAAGCGGTTGTAGGATCGCAGTGACTTCAATATTGATGTAATTAGTGCCGAAGGTGTCATGATCACATGATGATAATACATAATGCTATAGGATCTTTTTTCTTCTTTTCATTTAAGTGAGAGCAAATTTTACCTTTGATATTATTGTTTACTCATTTAGAAGTTTTTTTCTATTACAAATATTTCAATTGTGGCCTTTTCCCATTATGGAAGATGAAGTGTCATAATTCAATAAATATATGGTATTGATGTATGGCTTGCATCAGTTTGCAGAGATTTAGAATGATTTAATGTTATTTTTCCTGCCTTTTTTCTGTTGGTTAATACTTTCTGCTGCCTAAGATTTGTCTGATGGCAATAGTGATTCTAATTCCAAATTGTTCTTTTTTTTCTTCCTTTCAGATTGTATTTCACATACATGCTGGTAGGAAATCCCCAGAGAACTTATTATCTTGATATTGATACTGGGAGTGACTTAACATGGATTCAGTGTGATGCTCCTTGCACCAGTTGTGCCAAGGTAATACCTAAGACTAAGTTTTCTGAATGAGGTTTACAAATAGGATCTGAAATTAACAACTTTGATTTCTTTATTTACTTGTCTGGTGATTAGTTGAAGTTTAAAATGGCTGATTGATTGTGTGAACTTGTCAAACTTATCACAGAACTGTTTCCTCTACATGTCTGATAGATATTATCTTGTCACCTTCGCACATTCAGTTCTATCTTACCATCTTTGTGTATGCTTACTGAATGGAGACGTCTATCGTCCACTGTTTGTTTGATAGTTCCTTACGACCTACAGTTCAAGCATTCTGGGCTTTGGCCACATTTCCATTTGGTCTACCATCTTAAAAAGTGTCTATATCTTGAATCTCTGATATAACATGAGCGGAGATAGAAATTTTAAGATTAAAAAATATCCTTTATTAAAAGAATGTCCTTTTGAAAATATCTTGATCTCTCTCTTTGTTAGGGTTTAGTAATTTTATTAATTTTATTTTTGGGACTTGACAAAAAATATGAATATAAATCTCACTCCTGATGCTGATTATCATTCTTTATTGGCAATAACAAATGGATATATAAGGAGATGAAACTTCTTTTTTGCTAGTTGAAAAGCTGCGCAAGGCAGCACTTAGACCCTCAACCTCAAACTTAGTTGAAAAGGTACATAACCAACTCTATTAGTTTTTGATTCCTAACCAAATATATCCTCTAACAAAAGGTTGATTGTCTATGCTTGTGGTGCATCGACATGCTAAATTATCTGTTCCTGTACTACTTCCCGATATACCTTTCATTTATGGACTATTTTTTTTTCGGATTTTCAAGTTTTGAGCAAAAATACTTCCTATCTGCTGTCTGCAAGGAAGCAGAGCTGAATGAGAGAGTTAAAGAAAACTATACTGCCATCATGTAAAGATGGTAACTCTTGTAGATGATGAAGAATATTTTGTCAAGTATTTTGAGGTAGAAATCATCTTTAAACAGATGGATTATTTAATGTAGGGAGCCAATCCTTTGTACAAGCCAAGGAGAGGCAATTTAGTTCCTCCTAAGGATTCACTGTGTGCAGAAGTTCATAGAAATCAGAAGACTCAGTATTGCGAAGCTTGTGACCAGTGTGACTATGAGATTGAATATGCTGATCAAAGCTCCTCGATTGGTGTTCTTGCAAGAGATGAGCTTCATCTGTTGATTGCAAATGGCTCGGTGACCAAGTTAAATGTCGTGTTTGGGTATACTTCTTCATCCCTCTGGAAGTTATTCTTGATCATTTAAATGTTTAGTCTTTCTAACCAGATTCTGTTTTCTGCATTTTTTAAAACTTTTATACTTAGGTGTGCATATGATCAGCAAGGTCTACTTCTAAACACACTGGTAAAGACAGATGGAATCCTCGGACTAAGCAGGGCCAAGGTTAGCTTACCTTCTCAGCTGGCAGATCAGGGGATCATTAACAATGTGGTTGGCCATTGCCTAACCACTGATGTTGGTGGTGGGGGATATATGTTCCTAGGCGATGATTTAGTCCCACAATGGGGAATGGCATGGGTCCCCATGCTTGACGGCCATTCCATGTAAGTATGCATCTGCTAAGCTTCTCTTTTTTGTTCTTACTCTCTACTGTCCTTTGGCGTTTAGTAGACAGAAACTCTAAAAGTAAAGAAAAGATTCCCACACGAAAACTCATTAAAGAGGTGGAGTTTGCAAGAAGTAATCACTTTGTAGTGAATATTTTTCTGCATTGTTTATTTTTGAAAAATTCCCTTGAAACATTTGCAAACATTCGCAACTTCTTAAACATATTTAATGGTGCATTTGAAGAACAATGAATGTCTAAACACAAAATATCATTAGTACATGCAATCATATATTCCTCTTACCCTTGCAGACCCCATTTCTTGTGAATCTTACCATTGAGCTTTTTCTGGGTGACTGATTCACCCTGCTTTTCTTTTGGGGTCTTTTCAGAGGATTTTATCATACGGAGATTATGAAGATGAGTTACGGAAATAACCCACTCAGTTTGGGTGAGAAAAGTGGAAGACGGGTACTTTTTGACACCGGCAGTTCTTATACATACTTCCCTGAACAGGCATATTCTGAGTTGGTGGCTTCTGTAAGTATTATAATCTATAGCCAGATTGAAAGATTAGAAACAGTTTTTAGAAAACATTTTCATGGTCCTACTAATTACTCAATGTTGATTGACGAAGCTTGAAGAAGTTTCTGACTTGGGATTCATCCGTGATACATCTGATCCAACATTGCCCATTTGTTGGCAGGCTAAATTCCCTATCAGGTATATGAGGAGAAAATAAATATATTAGATCTTGGTGCTTATCCCAATAAAAGGAAATTATCATTTAGGTTGTCAAGGGTTTAACTTAAATGGTCAGTGACTCCACAATGGTTTTTTTCAAATCTCTTGCTGTCCATGAAAAATAATGATGTCAATATGAGTGACTCTGTGAACTTAACTGTCTTCTTTTAAGCAGATCTGTTACGGATGTTAAGCAGTTCTTCAAGACTTTAACCTTTCAACTTGGGAGCAAATGGTGGATCATCTCCAGAAAGCTTCGATTTCCACCAGAGAGCTACTTGATTATTAACGTAAGGATCTCTCAACTCTTTTACAAGGGTGTAGTTTAGGCTATATTTAGAACAAATCCAGAAATTTTACAGAACCTATTCATAAATAAGCACTTTGTTTACCAAGGAGAGGATTTAAGTTTACTAAAAAATAATAAAAATTAATCTTAGTATGAAATTCAAATTGATTGAATTTATAATGCATTGTTTGAGTTCTATGTAAAATTTCATAGGAGATAAAATCTTTTTTGTTTGATGAAGAATTTTTACTATCTTTTAGTTGAACTAAGTACACTTTGATTGTTCTTAAATATTACCTTAAGAAAACGTTTGTATTTGCAATAGTTTCTGATGGAACTTTATTTTGCAGAAAAAGGGAAATGTGTGCTTAGGCATCCTTGATGGAAGCAAAGTACGTGATGGATCAACAATTATACTTGGAGGTATGTCCCTTGGATTGGGAGAAGTGTTGCCTTTTAATTTTAGCAGTAAATTTCCTGACACCCGATTTTTATCTATCTATCTATCTATCTTTCCCATTAAGGATCCAATACTTTTGGGAACTTTGTATTTTTCTAGTTAGTTCTCATAGTTAAAGACAAAATCAGTCCACGTTTCTGCTACAGAAATTAGAAAAGTTATGTACATAAGCTGCTCTTTCAAGGTGTTATATTGGGTGCATGTTTAGTGATTATTAGTTTTTACTAGGTTGGATTGTAGATTCAGTCCCGGCCACCAGCTTAGCCCAGGGTTTAATGGGCCTGTCAAACTAAGAGAGCACAATTTAACCCATATGGCTGGTAACCCATATGGGCCAGCCCAGTTATCTCAACTACGACTTTCGGCCTTGTTTACACAATTTTGTTTGACTGCATTGCTTTGATTTTTGCAGACATATCATTGCGTGGAAAACTTATGGTGTATGATAACGTGAATCACAGAATTGGGTGGATGCAGTCTGACTGTGTAAAGCCGAACAGATTTAAGAGCCTCCCATTTTTTTAAGGGATCGTTCTAACATGATAACTACTAGTTATGTACATAAGCTGCTTTGTATTATTACTTTACGGAACTCTATTACATTTTTGTCATATTATGTTGGGCATGTTAATATTACACACACACTCCTATAATAATAATATATTATATAAACCAGGAGTTGTGCGGATTTAATAATTAAATGGGGAAAAAAAAAAAAAAAAACAGAGAGAAAAAGAAAGTAGATGGAGTGGCAGTATGGGCCTGGCTCGTGGTCACTTTATTAACAACTTTTTTACGTTGATAATTTTAAATAGTCGAACCAAACAAAAAAGAAAATTAAAATTAAAAAATCGGAATGTTTTTTGTTATCAGAAGTTCTGAAAACATTTTATAATATTTAATAAAAAATTTAATTTTTATTGGGCCAAATTTATTTTAATAGGCCCGCCTCATTTAACAATCAGACAGGAATGGACCTAACCCACTTTCTTATTCTGGGCCAAATCAAATCTGGCCTGCCAGTTATCAGCCATTTAATTTATCAGATCAGACCCAACCAAAGAAACCAGAGAAATCATCTTGATCAAGGACATTATCGGACAACGCTCATGCTGTCTTTGATTTGAAACTATTTACCTGGTCCGGTCGAACCAGTTAATTTTAAATATTAAATATATATATATATATATTAAAAGTACATAAATATAAGAAGTTTTCTATAAAAAATTGCTTTTTACTCTGCCTTCTCTTTTCTACGGTCGGGAGTCCGCTGCTGCTTCACTTCACTTGATGTGCTTCAACTTTGAGATATGTGGGTGTTGCTTTATATTTGTATATACTTATTGCATTTCCAGAAGAAAGCTCAGTAGAAAATCGAATAAAAAATAAAACAAAAACAAAAAAATAAAAGTATTGCATTCCAGGCATTAAGAAGACAATAGAATGTTTTTACAAGGGAAAAACGTCAGCACCTCGAGTAAGATATTACATATGGCTGGCAAGCTAAATCAGATCCACAATTAAGAATAATTAAAAAAATATTAATAAGACAAGCAAAGAACCTAGCTGGACATCGATACCTGATCACTTAACTGTAGTGCTTCATTCGCAAAAAACCTGACATCAACATCGGGGTCTTCACTCAGCTCGACCAAACATGGCCGAATTGTCTTCTCCACAACCTGCAAAGTTCAAGAATCAAGAGGCATTTAGCATTCTGCCCCGTTAATAAATGCTTAGCTTTATGATTTTCTTACTTTTATTAACAAGTATTCTTAAGGCATTGGGTTTTGCTGGACACGCTGGGCAGGTGAATGGAACAAAGTAAGGTCCGTTTTTTTGGTAAGCAAATGAGGTCATTTTCACGAACTTCTTCAGGCGTATAAAAAGGAAATATAACATTAAAAAAGAAAAAACAAAACGCCATGCAGTCCCGTGCATCCCATCAGGACCATCCACTTTTTTCTTTCTTGTCAAGGAAAGTTCAGCAAAAACTCTGTTTTTTACTTTAATGCTAGCCATAATCAAATAGCCAAATTATTTTTAAGTAGTTCACCGATAAAGACAATTTTACTTTCATCTAATCACTTACTGCCCAACAAAATGGGTCTAGTCAAGGTTAGAGAATTCTAGAAAAACAGTAAAAAAGATCACTAACAGACTGGTAAACTATAGAATTATAGAAA
>NW_019014679.1:126340-139621 GCF_000150535.2 Carica papaya | reverse complement strand
ATTATTTGAGTCCAGAAATTACCTATCCTTTGATGCATTAATGACCTCAGGCAAGAGCTTTGAACAAGTGATATCTGAGCCCATAACAGGGGCAAGTAAAGAAATAGCATGTAGAATGGTCATCCGATACAGATAATGTGAATTGTTAATCATATCTAAAACCTGTTAAGACATTCAAAGTTGTAAGTGCGAAATCAAACGAATTGGAGTTTACTCATAGGGATCCCCCTTTATCAATAATCATTGGTCAAATTGCACAATGAAGAAAACTCAAGGACTAGCTTTATATAAAGGCATTGAAATCAGCCAGCTTAAATGTACAATTAGACTAAGGATGTTAGCTCCATCAGGAGAAAGAAATAGCATCTGGACTGAAAACACCATCATTTTGGGAATCAAGACCCTAAAATCATCAATGTTATTTACATTGTAGAAGGTACTACTCATGGTAAATTATAGGCTAACAAACTTACCTGTGGAACTATGTGTTGCATTGCCCACTCTGGGCCAAATTCTTCTGCAAGGCGCTTCACATTATTAGCAGCCGCTTCACGAATTGAGTAAACCTGCAACATTTCCCAAGAGAAATTAAGAAAACAGAAAGCTCGAAACTATAATATCAAATATTGATCACAGTAGTAACAGGGTTTAATAATTAAATTTATATCTCAGTGCTCCTAAAATCTGACAATAAACCCCGCCAAACCAGATAACTTATTCCTCCTTAAGTTCCGAATAATGCACATGCCTTTTGATGCTTAGCTTTGGGCAAATCCTATGATTTCAAAGTAATTAACAAGTTTCCACTGACAAAAGCCAGGATACACTGTGAATCTTTGTTCATTCAACTCCTAAGAAGAAGAAAAGCAAACGAAAAAAATTAAAATTTCTAGGGATTCAAATCAAGAAAGTTTTATCTCTAAGGAGGAAGAAATAGGGGCAAGATAATAAAAAGATACTCTATAGCTTGAGATGCTTCAGATATATATATATATATTTTAAATAAGAGATGCTTCAGATGTACATTACTAAAAATGAAACAGCTTCTCTAACCTTATCTTTCAACCACTGCATGCAAAGAGCCCCGAGCTTATCATCAAAGAAGCCAACACCCAATTGACTAGCCAGTAGAGGGATGTATTCTATTATTGCTAGCCGAACCCTCCAGTGTCTATCCTCAGCAAGTTCAACAATTGCTGGCAGTAGGGACTGAGACAGCAAATCAATTCCAATTACCTGGTTGACTTGATCAAGCTTACTGATAATATTCAGTCGCACATCAGGAAACTCATCCTTCAGAAGTGAGAGGAAAATGGGCAGCAATTGTTCAATGGTGGCATCCTGCACCCAATAAAGGAACGTACATAAAATAACAAAAAAAAACCAAGAAAGCATTTCCCCAAAGGAAAACGTAGTTAATCGCAAAAAAAAAAAAAAAAAAAAGACATGCTCGATAATTAAAAGGCCACAAAGCAACAGATCCTGAAGAACCATCCCCCCGAATCAATGGTGTCAAGTATGAAGACAAAAATGATCAAAACATTAAAGCATGTCAACTACAGTGGAGCAAACTATAGATGCTGTTTTCTTTTCTCTATTTCACTTGCTTTTTTTGGATGGACATGACACTTTTCTATCTAAAACACATTACTCTCTTCGGACTCCATTGACAATATCCACGGAGGCAATGTTATGAAGCACCCTAGTTACTACACTTGAAAGAAGCCATATCAATAACTAATCAATAAATGAACTTAAGGCTCATGTCAACAGGAAAAGAACATAGAAATAGTGATCAGGAAACTATCGGCGGCTAATAACTGTCACATAAAATCAACAAAAGCTAAATGAGACTAAAAAACACAACAAAATAAGTAATGGGAAGGATATCTAACCTCTAAAAACCAAAAAGCTGTCACAGATCAATTCAAATTTTCATACTAAGCTAACATACATTACCTAACTGATGCCAAGTCGATCCCTATATTTGTCTTTGCGGAAATTCATATGAAAACCCAAACTTTCATTTAATTTGGAGTAGACACCTCCACAGAAAGTGTTCTTACCTTCCCTAAAACTGGTGCCATTCCCATTATAACTGAAGCCAAAGCAGATCGAACATGCTGGGAGGAATCAGTTGACAAGTCCTACAGTAAGCAAATTTAGGCATGCTACCATCATTAACAAAGAATCATATCTAACAGCATGCACAGAAGTAATTTGGCAAGCGCATAGCATGAACTTAGCTCTCCATGCCTTAAATAAAGAAGATTGACAGTTTCATAAGCACTCATACTTTCACACAAGGAAGAATATGCTGGATGGCAAGTTCTGGATTCAATATTCGGCAAAACTTGGTCACTTTGCCAGCAGCAGCTATACGCACTTCGGCTTCATTATCACGAAGTAGCCGAACATAAGCAGGAACAAGATCTGACCTAAAAAATGTCAATAATACAGTAACTATGAGATTATACTTTTCTTTAGACGGACTATGAAGTTATACTCTAGAAAAAATTCCAGATACCAAATTTACATATTTGGAACAATGTTGCTAAGATTTGCCATTTTTGGTTGCAGACTCAAGTTGAGACTCCAACACTCTCCTATCCTGAGAAATGCATGCTCAGCCCAAAGAAACGAGATAGTGTTGCTGAAATCAGTTTATTCTGTCTTAGTGAAATCCAATTTTTCTTTAAACTCATGTTTTTTGGAGTAGAACTGTAGCTACAGAAGTTGAGAGAAAGTGATATCTGGTGCTTCTCTTCTTAGTACCTATTGTGGGTTTGCCATGAACAGACATGTGACTAGAGAAGTTGAAATAGGCAACATCCCTCTACTACAAACATTTGACAGCTATTGTTGTATCACCAACAGTAGCGACAGAACTGATTAATTAAAAGAAACAATAGCTGATAAGTGAGATCCACGAGAGAATGGTTGTTCACATGTAGGTCCCTAATGTTTTCCATTTTTTCCTGGGGCAGCACTTTGGTGGTGCAACTATTGGTGATTGTACTTGTTACCCTAGATCCAAAGTAGACCCTTTCGGGCTACAGTGGTTTGTCCAAGTATTGAATTTATATTTGTGGGATGTGTTACTCGACCGCAGGGAGAGGGACAGGAAAGCTTTTAAAGAGCATTCTTCTCTTGGCTGACTTCTCCTCATCTAGAATGAGTTGGCAAACTTCTCTACTGCTATTCATATTTAAAGAGTCCATAACGGATGCACACTGACTGCTTATCTCATTTACAACTGTTCCATGTAATCATAACATACTACTTTATGTGTATATATATAAAACATATCAACACAGCAGTAGCTAACTATTTAACTACTATGCATTACCCTTTTCTCTTCAACTTAGAAATTATAAGGATTCAGATGCTTAGATACTTGCCCATGCCCAACAGTTACATCAGAGTCCAAGCCTCATAAATATTCAAAATCATCTCCTTTACATGACTGCAAAGTGCAACACAACAGTTCCACAAGAAATAGTTCAATTACCTTGTAGGCTCTGGACCAACAGCTTCACACAGCTCATATAATTGATTTGCAACCATGTAGCGTACACGCCAAGACTTATCCTGGTGGGGAAAAGGTAACTATGTCATGCCTGATTGCCAAATCATAGAATCACAATTTTCCATGCCCACGTACAAATTAATAAAGTAATAAAGGAATGGAGAAAAACAATAACAATGGCACTACTAAAACATATATTTCTCATGAAATTCATCTCATATGTTATTGGCCAAAACCTTCTATGTAAGAGCACCAAACAAATGATCACATAGTTTATGTACTTACGGGGAAAAAGAAGAGAAGCCCCGGAAATGATGCCTTAAAGTAAATGCCATGTCCCCCAACTCCAAGTCGGATCAGGGAGAACAACCTGACCCAAACAGGCATCACTTCACAGGGATCACTTTCCATTGTGGGACTAACAGAAAGAGGAAGAAAAAAAGAACTGGTCCAGGCTGTCTTTCCAGTTTAGTAGTTTCCTTAATAGTTTGATTTACTTAGGACTTTGGAGTACAATAGAAATAGTGGTTAGAAGTTATTTTAATATTTAATTTAATTAAGATTTAAGAATAAAAAAAGGGAATTATTATCATTAGGAAATGTTATTTAGGACATTATCACATATGTTAAAGTAGAAAATTATCTAGGAAGTTATTGCATCACCCAAAATAGGAAAGCATGTACATTTTCCCTATTAATATGCAAGCGCTCTGAATGAATAAAATTATCAGATAATTATTATTAGATAGGTTGTAGAGTATCTTACCTCTAAAGAGAGGGGATTCTCTCTAATGAGCCCACTCACAATTCAATTCCAGACTCAGGACCATATCAGTTAACCTTCAGGCTGCAATTTCTCAATATTAACCCTCCATTTCACAGGGAATAGCTAATGTTTTGCCAGTTGTAAACCCTCTGAGAGACACTAGAACCTAAGCTCGGGAATTACTAAGCTACAGCTGATAAACCCTGATCCTAAACAATCATAAACAAGCATATTAACTACAGCTCAATGTTAGCATAGCACGTATAACATATTCATGATCAGTGTCATGAGATTGCAGCACCTGCTGCAGTCAATTCAGCCTTATTGACTGCCTTACTTAAAATTCCTAACGCAAAGACCCTAAGAAAATAAAAACATAAAACCACTTAATGCTTTCTATGACTACCGTGTAAAACTGTCCTTGGACCAATTATACGCATTAGCTTCTGAAGTTGATAAGACAGATCCTCTGGAAACATACATGGCTATCACATCAAAATGCTGACAGTTAAATTTCTAACACTGGTATTTAACATAAATTACCTGTGAGAAATTAACTATGACAGGGAGAATATGGGCGATACAATCGTGAGGTTCCAACAATTTTCCAAGAGCTGCACAGCCCTCTACAGCTAATAATCGAACAGAATCTTGATCTGAAAGGAAACCAAAGAACATATATGCTTAATAATCTATGACAACAAATGTAATGACAACTTAAAATGTAACTTGAATTTATAAAAGTGAACTATCGAAACATCATGGGTGTTTTGCTAACCATTTATATGCATTACAATGAAAATAAATCTAATTAGCTATATTGACCTAAACAATCATATACAAAAGCTTATTCTAATTGTAAGCAACAGCTTTGATTAGCAAACTACCAACTAAACGCCAAGTAACAGTTACCCATGACCTTGTTTTCACAAGCAATGAAAAAGAAGTTCCAGTGGCAAATGTCAGCAACCACAAAAACATTGAAATTTTTTCCCTCCATTTCTTAAAACATCTTATGCTCCCATTCAAAAAATACAATGGTCGAACTGTACACAGGTAAAAGTTGTTTGGATCTTAAGAGAAACATATAGACAAAGTATAGTTACATAGCCAATCTAATAAGTGTAAGACCCATGCAGTAAGATTGTAAAAATAAATCAAATTAGTGGATGCATAAAGAAGGTACTCACCATCCTGTGTCAGATCTTCAAATATAGTAATTATATCAGTCTTCAAATGAGCAGGTTCAATTGTAGCAGCAAATTTCCCCAGGTTCGTTGCAGCAGATCTCCTGACCATGGGCATGTCATCTTGACACAGTTGATTGTAAATTGCTCTTAGATCAGTCTTTAATGCCTCCGAGGCACTTGGATAAGCAATATGAAACAAACCACAGGAGGAAACTCGAGCTGTAAACCATTCTCCAGCAGCTAGTCTCTAGAGGTTCAAGATTGCACCATTCCAAAGAAAAAGGTCATTGTTATTTTAAAGATAAGATCACGTCACATACAGATGAATGTCAACAGAGATAGAAAACACATGGAAGCCAGATAAAATCACAGAAACATATGCATTTACTCAAGGACTGCTTCCAATTCCCTTTGTTCCTGTGGGACAGATTGGTTTTTTTGGCGTCCCCTCGGGTTAAGGCTCACTGTTTTACCAGCAGATCTCTTCAGCTATTTAGAAAGGGATTGAGCAGATATTCTTACATTAACTTTGCTTGTCTTCTACACTTAATTTTCCTTTCTTCCTAATAATGCTATTTCTTTTATCCAATAAGAAGCTTTTACAGCAAAATGGAAAAAGGAAACAACTGAAGCACACTGGAGAGTATCAGAGTCGGATATCAAAGAATAGTGTTTGTGTTACAGGATCACATATTGCAAGAGAATGGCTTGGTTGCACATGAATGGTTGAAACCTCCCTCTCTTTAAGACTATTACTTACAACTAAAACTTCCCCCTTTAAATCTTTTTTTTTTTTACTTCTTTTTGTTAAAAGAAGTTTTTCTTATTTGTAACGCAATCATGAAAGCTTTAAAACTCAATTCTAGATTCTATCAAAAGCCTTCTAAGCACCAATTTCACTTGTTTGTGCAAATACTTATAGTTCCTAAAATTTACTCGGAAACAGTAAAACGTGACAGATTATTCTCTACATAGAGAATACTTTATTTACCAGTAAATTCACATGAGCACCACTAAACTACAAAAGTTTCATACACCATATGAAAAAGAAGTATCAAGTCCTATGGAAGAGAACAAAATTGAATGTCAAGAAAACATAAAAAGCCAACAATGATGATCGAATTTGATAGCCAACCTTCACTAGTGGAATAAAATACTCAACCAAATCTTGCTCCCTCATTTGTGCTCCAATTCTACATAATGACTCTACAGCTTTGTCCCTCACGCAAGTTTCCTCAACAGTGCATAGTGTCTCCAATGGGGGAAGTAGCACGTTAGCAAACTCCACTCCTCCAACATAGGGAATAAACACCCCCAGTTCTTCAGCCATTGCAAGAAGAACTTCATCATCGTCATCATTGTTCTCACTTAGAAAAGGAATCAGCTCCTTTCGGGTTCTCTCCTCGCCTAGTGCACGGGCAATAGTCGATAATCGTCTGATCGAGTTCAAACGAAGCTGAATGTCTTCATTCTTGAGCTCATCAATTAGAACTGCTATTGGGTACAAAGGCTCATCAATGGACGCCATCTTGCCTCACAAGATCCGGAGCTGCAGTGTAGAAACAAATTCGTAACAACTCAACCCTAAATAAATTATCCATCATGCAATGCATATATGAACACCACGTTTATTATTGCTATGAATAGTAGAGAAACTCAAGTTGATCGCTGAAAATGAAATCGACCTTTGAAATCTTATTACGTTAATTTCTAACAGCATAAATCCAAAAAAGAAAATCAAGTGCATAAAACTCAGAACATAGGTATAAGTTACGTTCTAAACCCAGCTGCCTACTCTATCTCTCGAATACATCAGCCACCAAACATAGAACAGAAGGAAAGAGTAGCTTCTTGCTCATTAATTATCATTGATTCAATCATATTCATATAATCACACGCTTAATCATAAAAATTCTCGGAGGCAAATCATTAGAAAATTAAATCCAAGAAAAAGAAACTGAAAACTAAACCGACTTGCAGTAAGATCTTGAAGTTTTACAGACCGGCAAATTCACTGATTTCCACTAGAAAATATAAAGATCCGGATTGAAAGAAGAAAGTAGCCATGAAATTGCTTCTCGGAATATCAAAAACCAGAAAATAAGAGGTAGGGCAAGACGAAGCGGAGTTACAGAGAGAAATTAAAGAGGGAGTAGGTTCACCTTGAGGCTTGAAGGAAATGGAGTTTGTCTCGGTCGTTCTGACGAGATGAAGTGGTGAAAATGGAGATGGAGAGAGGGACGGGGATCTAAAGATCGGAGATCTAGTTTACAACACGATTCTCTTCTCGTTTAGGTCGATGTTGTTTCCCATAATTTTGTAATTAAAAATAAGAATAATAGTTAATTAATTATTACCGAAAAAATAACAGTTAATTATTATTTTGCATAATATGAAGATATAAAATAATGTAAGATTTTTAATTGCAAGTCAGTTCAGAGTTCAATCGAATTTAATTATTTTGTAATTCTTTTTTTAATATGTAATAGTATAAATTTTATAATTGAAATTTTTATATATATAAAATAAAATTAGTTCACTTATATATTAAATATATAAATTATAAATTAAATTTTTATATATACATAAAAATTGAATATAATATAAAAATCAAAGTTTTAGAATTATAAGCTTTACCAGAAAGTAGGCTTAACTAATTTTTAAAACTAAAAATTAACTTAATTGCTAAATTTAATATCAAATTTAATATACATATTTTTGAACTAAACACCCGGTTGTAGTAAAAAAAAAATATAAGAACTAATTTTTAAAATAAATTTAACCAAAAATACGAAATAAATTTTTCTTTAATTAAATTTATTTTCACAGTTTTTGACATATGGTACAGAAACAACTGGCCCTCAACATTGATGTAAGACATATGGTTATGAAGGAACCAGAGTCTTTGCTGGGCTACCCTAATCCTGCTGAGAGACTAACCTAAATTAAAATTCAAAATCCCAAAATTGGAACATCATAAGCACTGGCACACCAATATATATATATATGTATACATATGTGTGTAAAATACTGCAAAATGCTGTAAAATTCCTCATATACGGTGTTGGAAGAGTTCAGCATAATCATTCGCAATTTTACCACCCATTTACAGTTTATAATAATCATTTTCTGTTAAAAAGAAAGTAAGAGAAACTGAAATCCTTATCCAACATGATCAATCCCAAGATCAAAATAGCCATTCAGAAATTAAATTCAACCAATACATTTAACCCAACATAATCTGCAGAATGATTACTTGAACTAATCTGCAGAATGAATTAATAATATCTTTCAGTTACGGCAGAAAAATATCCAAAAACATCTGCTCCATTTCCAACTTCTCCAGTTGTATTTCTTGCTTCTCTGATATTTTATACTCCATTCTCATGTCACATTCAATCACAAAAACCTGCTTCACCAATTCTGGAATCAACTCACTCCAACAATCAGATTCAGACCCTTAAAAAATAGGCCGTCTAACAAGTTATGTCCATTACAGCAACGAGTATTCCCTATATCTGGAACTGGCACTAAACTGGGTTCCGCCTTGTTTACACCAACTATATGAACTCTAATGATTAGGCTCTACGACCAACATTAATATTTTACCAGTCAAATCTATCTGCGTATAATCTGTAACTAGAAATTCTCAAATAATTTCAAGACTTAAAAAACCTATGCAATCTAGTCCAAAACCCAATCGGTCCTTGTGCTGCTGCTGGTAGCTCGGGAGGTTCCTTAAAATTTGCTCTCTCGCTCAACTCTTCAAATGAATCAACAAGATTTTGCAGCCTCGCCACAAATTCAATCAGAAGTGATGTAAAAGTTGCTAGAGACAATGCACTTGCACTTTCATATGTCTTGGATTCTTCTAATTGTGGCAATGCATCAGCATTGAAAGAAACTCGTGCTGGCCATGATATCTGTTTCTTGAATTTTTCTTGAGTAGATGTTTCTGTAGGGAAGGTTGATTTTAGACCAGCACCAAGGTTATTATTATCCCAACTCTTTGGTATAACAACTGTTCTGAGATCTAGTATAGCTTCACTACGGGACTTGTGTTCGAGCACTTTTTCTCTGTTATCATCCAAGTCCATGAAGCCTTGGGGTTCTGGACGGTTTCCAATTTCCCAGCACTCTGAATTGACAAGTAGGTATGATTTCCGATCAACCTTGCTTTGCAACTCCTCGGCTGCTTCATGCACCTCATAGAGTATGTCTACTGGGCCTAATTTCTCCATCTTCTTAACTTTATTCCCAAGTTCACGTAACACTTTAGCACCTTCAGCTCCTACCCTTTGCAGCTCATCACGAAAAACCTGTCTTTTATCTTCTGGAGCCTGCACATGTCAATGTTAAGAATTAACTCACCCACAAAAAACCAATGGTTATATATGAAACTAATACTGAACAAGACCATAAGTGAATCATACACTTCTCTGCAGGAAACATGACTGCTAATAAAACACACTATTTTCAAATACAAGCTTTAACTGGTATGTAATAAGATTTTCTGGTCTCATTTGTTAAATTCATGTTATTTATCAAAGCGTGCATTGATGTTTGGGAGTAATTAGGTAGAAACAAAAATTATTTTTTAGATAATATTAAAAACAACATTTTAAAACTTTCAAATTCAGTCCTCATTTTCAGTGGCATTTTTTTCATTGATAACCAACATAATGCTTAAATACATGAAGATGTAGGAAATGATAACTAGCAGATATTGTTGTAACAAATTGGACCCAGTTTTCTAGCTACATATGCATGTCAAGGAGATATTTAAGTTAACTTCGAACCTGGGAAAACTCTGCAGAACAGCACCCAAAAAAATGGGAAAGATTCACACAACATATACGAATTGGCCACGTTTTTTAATTTGGTTTTTCTAAAAAAAATGAGAATTGTCAAAGAGATATGTAAAAGAAATATGTAAAAGAAATATTATCAGAATATAAACAAACATAAAAGAAAACGGAAAAACATAAGTTGTCAATTCATAAAATATTTAACCATTTCCAATCGAGCAGTATAGCATAGTTGCTGAATTAGATCATCTTGATTGCCTATATGATGTAAATTGACATAGTCTTGGTTCTATTGGCACCAGATGCACATCTTGAAAATTAGCCATTTCAAAAGTGGACGCAGACCTACATTGGGAGGTCGGGTTTCTGCAGAAAGGGCTACAAGTCCCATATACCATGAAGAAGAAGGAAAAAAGATATCTAAGATGGAAAGCTAACCATATTAAAAGGGGAAGATGAACAAAGTGAAAACCTGTATCTCAGAAAGAATGCATCCGTGTAATGCCATGACCATGAATGCACAATGCCTCAGTGCACCACTAACTTTGACATAATTCTTCCACGGATATCTGAAAGATCTGTAAGGACCATGAGGTGGTTCCCAAATTGCAAAACCCATCTTCACATTGGAGAGAAAAAGAAAGAAGAATTTGAGTACAGCATCATATCCTTGAATAGTTAGAGAAGCAACATAATGGCAATATATAAACTACCAGAGCATCCTCTTGGCTAGTGGATTCTACAGCTGATCTGTAACCATTGTAGACAAGATCATCAGATGCTTGGTATGTTAGAATTTTGGATGGGATCCTCTCGTACTCAACACACTTTAGGTAACCATCAACACAACCTACATAGAAGCTCAATAATTAGTTAGGCATGATAATCAAGACTGAAAAACCAACAGTTCTTAAAAGTTTAATTTTGCTAATTCAAGGATCTCTATGATTTTAACTAAACAAATAAAATAGAAATTCTGCGTGTTAACCTTCTAAAGAAGTTGCCACACTCATGAAATTTTTTGCGACCAAGTTATGCAGATCCTCTCCAGCCCATATGGGATAAATGAATATGTTAACACCCAAACATATACCAGCACCCAGTACAATAAGCAGGAACCTTGATATGGCTATATGGATAAATTCCCCAGTCCTGTAGCCAGATACTGTTATGTAACAATACGTCAGCAAGAACACTCGAAATCCATATTCGTAGGGCTTCATTGTCGGGTACAGTTTGACATAAGTTGCAGAAAATCCTGAGAGCCACATCACATCTCAGAAGAAAAGAAATTGTAATGGCTACTAATCAAACCAGATCACCAGCATACCAAAATGAAGTAATAGTAAGTGCCAAACCAGACCTATGATGAAGATATTAAAGATAATCACAGCTTCTTCATATTTTCCAGCCAATGTTGACAACTCTGCCATGCACAGGGCAAGTCCTCCGGCTGAAAATGTTCCCAGCCCACGGTTAAATCCTTTGCTGAGAGTTGCTCCTGAAGAAAGATGTGACCCACTAAATATAAGGGAAAGAACTATATAGTTCACTAAGATGGGAACAAATAGGAAGTGGCTAATAAATGCCTCTGAGAAACAAAATTCTGAAGTCTATGCATCCAGGTCATATTCTATCAACATTACTGAATTACTATAAAATGTAAAAAGTTACCACAGAGACGGTATAAATACTTCCTCAGAAATAAATGAGTAAGATGACAAGAAATAAAGATAAGAATTGAGAAAAGGACCACCAAGAGCTACAACCAGAATCAAGCAATCCAAGATGACCGAAACTCAGCCAGTATGATTTGGAAATGCAATAAAGAGGAAGTTCTAATTACTTTTCTTGACCTCAAACATTAACCAAAAAAAGTAAGAAACTACAATTGGTAATATGTGTGAAAAAATTAATTAAGCTTAATGAATTACAGGATGGTCTCTAAATGCCTCGAAATCCATTAAAGTAGCAGAAAAATTCAAACCAATTCTGGGAACCACTTTTGTAATATAGCCCATATGATTCAGTACCTTACCATATCCAACAGCCTCAATCACAAATATAAAAAACTAAATAACCCCACCTTTAAACTTGGAGCTAAATAACAAACCCATGTACTCATTTGAAAAGCTACAAAACAAAATCGATACAGAAATTAACAAAAAAAAAAGAGTGAACAACAACAGAACTAAGAGTATTATAGACATGTATTCATTTGAAGGTACGCATAATTACAACCCAGATCAGAAAATCAATAAATAATACCAAACAAAAAGCAAGATTTGTCCAAAACCATCTTACCAATGCTGAACTCAAAAACGACAACGACGGTAAGAATAGCCCAAACAGAGTACCGGCTCATCTCTTTCGGAGATTCTTTCCAGAAGATCACCAACGAAACGAGCACCAAAGCCAAACCCATTTTAGCGGAAAACATAATCTTTCTCGGATCAGAAATACCCATATGCCATGCGTTAGTGGCGACATCTTGCACGTTCCTTAAGAAGCTCGTAATCTTATCAGAAATGAAACGATACGAGCAGCAACGAACCGGGTCGTCTTCTTCGCTTGAATCGATATCTGCAAATCTTAGTTCTGAGTAGCCCTTTACAGAGAGCAACCTTTCTCGCTTCTCTAACAGGCTATGCCTGAAAGAACCCATTCTGACAGCCATCGAACTACCAAGTTTTTTGGAAAGGTGGGGGAAAGACCAGACGATTTCAAATGGAGGAAAATCAGAGTGGGGAATGAAATCCTGTTTACATTATTTGGTAGATTTAGGAAAGAGATGACATTTACTTGTATGGTTCTTGATAATTGGTGCGCGCTTAAAGTAGAGTGCAGAATCCCAGAACTGGCAGGAAGATAGATTCTCTGCAAGCATGAAACGACGTCGTTGGACTGCAATATCAGGAGATTTGATGGCATGGGCAGAGGTAATGTATGGGTTATCATTGGGTGTTCAAGAATATGTTCAGAGTTCAG
>NW_019014679.1:103996-119807 GCF_000150535.2 Carica papaya | reverse complement strand
ATTCTTTATTGATTTACTCAATTTTTTTCATTAAATTAAAATATAATATAATATAATATAATAAATTAAATAATTAAAAAATTATATTTATTAATAAAAAATTTAAAAAAAAAGTTTTAGGTGGGTGTTACAATAATTTTCAGTTAAATATATATATGTATATATAAAATTTAAAAAAGAACGTGTTACCATATCAAATCACATCATTAACAAATATGAATTAATTATTTAACATTAATTTAATTCTTTCTAGTATATGTATTTCAATTATATATTTAATAATTAATATAAATATATTCATGATATATAATTAATTTTAATTAGTTATATGCACCAATTTAATTAATTTATGTAGTGGATGCTATTCTTTTATTATTAATAATATATATTATACAAAATATTTTTTATGTTATGCATATTATAATTAATATTATTTTAATTTATATATAATAAAACTACATAAACTAATAACAAAAACACAGGTATAATAATTAATTAATATTATTCATACACTCAATAAATATAATTTTCACTAATAATAATAGTTTAAAAATTATAAATATATATATGTATATTTCTGAAATATATTATTATATTGAGATGATCAACAAACACAGCCAATAGTAGGTGAACACGTGGCTCAATTAGAATTGACTTTAATTGGAAAGATTTCAGTGGGATGTTGGGGGGGTGATAACTAGAAAATGTCGGTTGAATTGTTCATAAAATTACAAGTCAAAAGCGATTGTCTTGTCTTTTTTTATATATTTGTTTTAATGTATCTTAATTTTTCATTTACAGTTAAAAAAACATCGTGATTACCACAACTTCTACTAAGTCTATATATATATATATATATATATGCACATTAAAAAATAAAACATCTCCCAATAAAAGACTAAATTCCGGCAAATCAGAATAATTTGATATCTAGATTTGAAGACTAATTTTTGGTATCTATACATCAAGTAATTCAATTTATCCTTTAATTGTCTAATATATTTATAATAACCAGATACATGTATATATGTAGTAATGTGATATTTATTGATCTCGTTAATTAAAATATTGTGAAAATATCTGTATCTATTCATATCAAAACATACTATATAATTTTTTAAGATTAATTTTATTGAATTAAATTACATAAAATAATTTGTGGGATATAATTTCAAATAAATTTTTATATTAATTCATTTTTTTTATTATTTTTAATAATTTTATATAATCATAAGAGTGATAAAATTAGTTAAAAGGTAACAACAAAAAATAATATTTTTAAAAAAATTAATAAATTTGCTCTCGTATTACAAATGCAACAAATGAAAGCTGCCGTAACATATTCATTTATAATTTTATTTTATTGTTTTTACATTATGCAATTTATTTTCTAACAAATTATTTAATATATAATAATAAAACTAACATTTTGATTTTACCATTTTTAATAAAAGTTATAAATAAACCCAAAAAAAAAAAAATTAATGAATTCCAAATTTACAACCCATCTCCCTCAATTATCTTTCTATGACTTACAAAAATGAATATGTATATATATGGTGTTCATGGCTAGAATGAGAAAAGTAGAATGGCAATATTAGTCAAGTTGGCATGTGAGATTCATGAGGTAACAAGTGGAAAATTGCAGGTACTGTTTGGTCTGCCCCAAAATTCTTCCTTACTTTGATAGCCACATCTTGGGGGGAAAATCTCCAGATACATATTAACTCTTGCCTTTCTTTTTTTCTTTGCTAGAATACTCATTTTCACATTCAAATTTAAAAGATATTCAAAGTACATCTCAATTTTTTTGTTTTGTGTAAATCAATATTTACTTTTTCAAAATGTTCAAATTATTTTTTCGTTATTATTATTATCTAATAATACTATTAAAGATCAGAACACATAATTAATAGTATAAATAAATTTTAAGATATGTGAACGTCTGACATCCACGTGATCTCACACCAAACACGTATTCTTTTTTTAATTTGAAAAACAACATCTATTCTCTATTTACAAATGTAGCACCACAATTTTCTACCATCTTTCTCGTTCTTCCACCATCAATTTTATTGACAGAGAGCACCGCCGCCAACTTCATTGATACGATCATTTTCGTAATTGTTAGAATTATAAAATTATCTAAATACTCAGTTTGATGTTGGCACTAAACTAGAAAGGGAGAGTTTATGTGCTTACTTAAAATATTTACTTGATCTTGATAGGACCAAATCATAAATCTTAGCTATAACACCAATGTTTTAAGAGAAAAGAAAGAAGTGATCTGCTAATATAACAACAAAAAATGAAAGTTTAGGGGGAGGAGGGGAAGGGAAAATAGCAGTGTATATTTAATTGTAAAAAATAAGATAATCAGAAAGTCAGCTTGAATGTCAAGAATGACTTTTCTTACTTTGTGGTGACACCCATTGCAATCCATGTTGATCCTCAGAAACTGGAGTTGTTTTCAGAATCTAAGAAGGGTTAATTGGTGGTGAGAATTAAAAAAAAAAAAGGAGTGGGTAATAAAAGGGAAATATAGTGATGGGAATTTTGAGAATAAATTAGGTATAGAGAATTTATATGTGTGTGTGTATATATATATATATATATGTATATGTTTTGAGGTGAAGTATGGTGGATTCTAGCTGGCTTTAAGATGGGAAATTTTTGGTTTCAATGGTGGAATCAGATTTTTTATTTTGATTGGACAGAGAGAAATTACAGGAAATTTCAACTGCAGTGAAGAAGATGGATTGAGCATCCCTTTTCTTGGCTATAAACAATTATTCCTCTTACCACAAAGCCATCTTTCTTTCATGTATATATGTATATGTATTTTGTATGCAAGTAAATAGTGAAATATATATATATATATATGGTGGGCAAAATAATTTATTTTTCTTTATATATGATTATTTTGAGAATTATTTTATGTAATGGGTATATAGTAATTAAAATTTTTTTACAATTTCTAATATTGTGGTCTATTTATAAGTTGGACAATGAGAAAGATTGAATAAAAAAAACTGCTGGTGTCTAAAAATAGAGAGGAAAAAAAAAAAAAAGGATGGAAGAGTAGAAATAAGTTTGAAAATTAACCACAAAACTCGGTTGCTAAACAGGAAAACAATCACAAATGCATAACAAAATCCTTAAGAAATGGAGAAATCATTACAAATTCCAGAACAAAAAAAATATTCCTCCTCTTTTTTTTTTCTTCTCATTCAACAACAACATAAAAACACAAAGACAAGAACAAGTATAGACGGAGAGAAAAAGAAGAATCAGAAGGAGAGGAAGAGGAAGAAGACTCTTCTTCTTCTTCTTCACCGTTATTATAATCTTCATTATCATTAATATTATTACTGTATGATCTATCGATTGTAAAAAAAAAAAAAAAGTTACCACGTTATCATCTTTCATGGAAGCAGGATATAGTTACCCTCAGCCACCAAGATATGAAATGCTCAACAAAGAACAGTATCCAAACCTTAGGCCTCCACCGGGACACAGACACAACATTCCACGTTACAACGATGATCACTCTCGCAAATCATCTAAGCTTTGCTTGAGATGTATTTGTTGCCTATATTGTTGTCTACTCACCATAGTCATCATCTCCTTCCTCCTCATCCTAATAGTCTATGCCATTTATAGTCCTCAGATACCTAACTACGAGCTCGAAAACTTGAAGGTCAACACATTCGAGGTTCGCTCAGATCGTAGCTTTTCTGCAGAATTTTTGGTTTCTATCAAGGCTGCGAACCCTAATGCCCATATAGGATTCCATTACGGCAAGGACAGTTCTGTTGTTGTCGAGTACTTGGACAAATCTCTTTGTTCGGGAAAACTACCATCATTTTTTCAGCCAGGGAGGAACACTAGCATTGCAAATGTTTTGTTGAAGGGGAGAAGTGAGTTCGATTTAGACCTGCAACAGACGCTATCGAAGAACCGGAACTCGGGAAAGATCCCGTTGGTTGTGAAATTGAAGGTCCCTGTTTCAATTGTTCTTGGAGACTTTCTGTTGAGACAAGTTGTGATTCTTGTTAACTGCTCTATGGTTATCAATAATCTGTCTGCTAACCAGCCGGTTAAGATTTTGTCAAGTGGTTATAGTTACACATTTGCGTTTTGAAAATTCCGAAGGTTATTAAAATCATCCATTGAGATCAGATTGGCAGAGAATTAAGCATCTGTACATGTTCATCATCATCTCAGAAATTTTCTCTGCATTATCTATATTTCTCAGATCCCTCTCATGGTTGGATATGGGTCAATAACAGTACGTATATGTTATTAGATAGTGTAAGAATAGAGATTTAATGTGCTTAGATTTGAATTTGAAGAGTTGGGTTTTGTTAGAAAGCATTTTTAACATGAATCTTACACCAAATTATTATTACTTGTGATATTTCTGAATGCTCCAATTACATAAATCAAGAATGTAAACCTAAAATTTATGCATTGCTTAATTTTCTCATCAATCAAAGAATGGTCTTAAGAAAATTGGGATTAACTATCTACATAAGATG
This sequence comes from Carica papaya, assembly GCF_000150535.2. Next base: position 115,266 of record NW_019014679.1, on the reverse strand, counting down.
AATATGATGAATGTCCCATTAACCTTTCATATATATTCGACAAGCTAAAATGAGTCAGTAATTTTTACACCAGAACACACACATACACATATATATAGATTATTTAAGGGACTCATATATGTATATGTATACACGTTAATTAAAAACAAGAAGATTTGAACCATTATTCTGAGTAGTTAAAGATTTGCTTTTTCAGTGATCATTCGAGTCTTGTAAAGTATTTCTTTAAATTGATTTCTCCAAAGCTCTCTAATCTCCAGATCAATAATCAATCTTTTAATTCTGTTTAAAATTTTAATTAATTAAGTTACTGGTGAAATTGCCTAAATATTAAGCTGCTAGCCAAATAAGATAATTCTTTTATTATTTTCAGTTTGTAATTACAGAAAATCGGTAAAATGGTAAGTGCCATAACACAGAGGCACAGAACAAGAAGTGCATGTAGAAATAACACACACCATGCATGTGCTAATTCACACCCAAACCATGCACTCTCTTCTTAAAAACATACCAATTAAGTCCCTTCAGAAAAACCCTAACCCTAATTTATTCGCACAAACAATGACTTCTCTACTACACTCTTTTCCTCTCATTGCCATAACCTCTGTTTCTACTCTATTCTTAATCTCCCTTCTTCCAGTTGTCCTCTCTCAGGACCCAACTCTATCCGACTGCATCTCCCCACTGCTACCCTTGACTGCATGTGCACCTTTTGTGCAGGGAACGGCCCAGGCCCCAGCACAGCCGTGCTGCGACAACCTGAACCAACTCTATGTTACACAGCAGGAGTGCCTATGCCTCTTGCTCAATGACACTTCACTGAATACTTTTCCTATTAACAGGACTCTTGCTTTGCAACTGCCTGATCTCTGCAGGCTTCAAGCTGATTTGTCTGTTTGTTCGGGTAAAACTACCTATATTCCTATATTCTTTTGCCTATAACTATACTGTAAAAGGGTTAACCTATGACTTAAAATGTCCTTATGAAGGGGTACCTGCGCCTTCTAACTCATCAACTTCCCCTACTTCATCCGGTCCACAAGTTTCTCTTGGTTCAAATACCAATTCCTCTGTTGCTTGTAAGCTCAGGATTTTCCTTTTAACATCTCCATGGCTACTATTTCTTTACATTTCAACTTTGGTTTGTCCTAAATGTTGTATTTTTTTATAACTTCAGCCGCACCCATGGTTCAAGTGGCACCCAGACCGAGCATCATGGGATTTGGTTATGGGCGGAGCACTGGCATGAAGTTAAAGACAGATGATCGCTCAGCAGTCATATCTCTTGCAACTTTTCTGTCTGCATTACTGTTAATTTGAGCATCCAGTTAAAGCATTTCAGATTTATGGATAGGAGTTCGTAGGATCTAGCATTTAGAGCGACTAATTTATAGATTTGTTATGGCATGTTTGGAATTTTTGAATAAAACATTCTAGTGCTTACTCTGTTTCTCATACATGAAAGTACCTTAGAAAGACCCACATGAGATGATCTTCAGTTTTTCTACTTCCAAACAGCCTGAAGCTGAAGTCCAGAAAGATCAATAAACTAAACGGCTAACAAAATCATACGTAACAGAAACATCAAAAGTTAGGCTGGACTAGTTTACAAATAATAGACTGGACTATTTTTTATAAATTTAAGCGGAAACATCAATTCAAATCTATCTATTTTTATATATGTAAGTGTTTGAAATCTAACTACTGCGTTGTATCTGCTAAAAATTAATTTAGTAAGACTAGACCCGAAGATAATTATTTGTAAATAATATATTGTACCATTTCCGACTATCTTCAATTTTTTGTAAAATCAATTCAACATTATAACTTCAGATTATATAACACACTAGCAAATCTTTCTGTAAATTAACATCTGATTAAATAGCAAGTACATTCATAAGAGAATTACAAGCAATTACCTTATAAGCTGAAGAGAAACACCTTTTCTTCAAATTGTCTCCTTTTTGAATAAAACTATATTCATGTGCAGATGCAAACTGCAGAGCACTGTTTGCATCTCATTATAGAGGTGACTATTCTAAACTAGGTGCCACTTCTGTCGGGTTGGATTCAAAGACATCCGAGTTAGATGCCTCGGGTTCGTCCAAAAGTTCTCGTGATTGAATTGATTCTTTGTATGCAGGAGTTTCTTTAAAATCTGTTGCCCCTTCATTGTAGGTCGCCACCGCAATCCCACATGCAATTAACTGGTAAATAAGGCAAAAAAGAAAAAAGATTCATGAGTCATTAAATGTAACATTAACATTTTTAGTTTTGCCAAATTGGTTAAGAAGCAGAAAAACAAGTCCATTATTACATTATACACAAGAAGGTAAAAATTCTCAAGATATATATACACACAATAAAGCCAAGAATTCCTGAGCTATATATACTCACACAAAAGTCATCAACATCAGAGGTCATTATATATATATATATATATATATTCTTGAGCAGAGCCTTCAGAAGCCTAAAAGCCGCGTAGAAAATGAGAGAGTTTAGCTTTCCAGATTCCCACTTTATAGCAGTTTTTTTTTTTTTTTAATTTCCTCCCTTGCTCCTTTCTTCCAGAAAGACGTGACAAAGATTATTTTATCATAAGAGAGTTTCTTCCCCTTGTATAACCTATAACACTTTTCCCACGGCTCATTCTGACGCAAGCAAACAGAGCTACTGCTTTCACCAGAATTTTCCACATATCATAAAAGGTCTACACATTAAGGCTGTGTTTAATTCCATTCTCATTCAATTTTAACCAACCCCTATTTCAAATTTCACATTAGCCATGTTATGCATAACTGGAACATATTGTTATGTTTAACTTACCACACTTTACCTTAAATTCAACTCAAAACACATTCTACTTATTAAGACTAATATAAAAACCAGAAGTATAAATTAACTAAAAAACACTAGAAGTGTAAATCAACAAAATATTAAACAGGAATTCAATCAAATGCACTATCATATAATGTTATTTAAATCTACTTGGAAAATCATTTTCTTTAACTATTATAGCAAATTCAGAAACAAATAAGCCAAATTCAGAGAAACAAGAAATCCAACATACATTTTTTTTTTTTTTTTTAATGACAGGGAAGATCTCTAGTTCATCTACATTATTGATTAGAATTTCTCATTCAATACATGCTATTTCAAAAACGAATTAAACTTTTTCTATCTTATTAAATCCATTTTTTTTCAATTCTATTTGAATACCATCCGTGTTGAAAAAGAATTTTTTTTTTTTCCGCCCTATTACCAATATATCCTTTTTATCCTAACTTGTTATATTATAGTCAATCGAATTTGTTGAATTATCGTATTGATCAGATTGAAATAAATCAAAATTGATAAGGAGTTGGTCAATGCTACTAGCGCATTTACTTGTTTGAGCCATTTCCATTTTAGTTCTATAATTTGAGTTAGATTCCAAAGTTGTTTTGGTCATGCCCAAATTTTAAGAAATTGATTCAGTTCATATAAAAAAATTGTCTCATTCCTTTGTAAGTGTGAGACTAAATTCAAAATTTTTATCTGAATTCAATGTGTTTCTTAAATAATTTACTAAACCTATTATAACTCAATTGAAACTGTATGAGAGCTAGAAAACCTAATTGTAGAGAAAATAACAATGAAAAAACTAATATCTCTTAAAAACTATAATTTCTAAATCCAAAAGGCTGATAGCTCTAAATTATCAACTACAAACAGGAAGCAAGAGGATTTAGTTTTTATCTCTTTTCCTTAAAAAAACTCAACCAGTACATGCACCGCCAATCGGAAAGTATCCATAGCAAGTATAATTAAGCAAAAAAATGATGGAAATTTTCTATAAAAAATAAAAAATAGCACTAAATTTTACTTGCAATCGAACAAGATGAATGTTTCAAAGAATAATTACCGCGAAAACTATGCCAAAGGCCCATAAATACTGAACAACGAAGCCGAAGGCGTCCCACTGTTGACCCTCCCAGAAGTCGGGTTCCTGACCCGGAAGTTCCGGCATGGGAACACCACTAGAATCAACCACGACATTTCCGTCAGCACCTACACCGACATTTTCAACAGCATCTTCAATCTGGACCGTCGGCTGCTGTTGCTCATCTTCCTCTTCTTTAGTCGTGATTGAGCTCCTCCGATTCCTGCTGTCGAAGCGTCCGGTTCGGGAGGAAAGCTTCTTGGCAGCGGAAGCCACGTGGAGGGTTCTGGACGAGAATGGGAAGAGCACGTGGCGACGGATCGGGAGTTGAGCGTAGGAGCGTTCGGTAGGACAGCTGCGGAGGATTCTGCCTCCTCCTCCACCGTTGGCTATTGTAAGAGCCATTTGAGTGGACGCGAACTGAGCGACTGTGGACAGGAAGATCGTTGGGGGGGGGATAAGGAAAAGATTACTGGCTGGTTTGGATCCGATTCGAGTGATTTCAAGACCCGGATCCGAATAAATTGGCTTCGGGTTGGATGAAAGCCCATTTGCTTCATTCAACTTAAATTTTGGGAATGGGCTCAAGCCCAATGATGATGTTTTATTGTATGATTTTCAAATATTAAATTGTTCTGAGTCAAAAACTTAAATTTAGTTAAAATTAAGGACTAAATTTATAAATTTAAAAAGTATATCTCAATAGTACTAGCCGCTATTTCTGGTATGTTTTAAATTATTTAATTTAGCCAGCGGAATCAAATATTTGCTTCGCTCTTAAATTAATGGGGAGCAAATTTATCAAGTTTGGTCAAGTTTTATTTTTATTTTTTTTTTTAAAAAGAAAAGTTTGGCCAAGTTCTAATTTAATTTTGATTTTATAACAAATTAAAAAAATTTTATAAGTTGATTTCCACCAAAATATCTGTATATTCGAAAATGCCATTTTAAAAAATACAAGTCATAATTTAATTTATTAGCAAAAATGTAACAAATTTAACATTATATTTTTAAAGTCATTTGTTAATCAAAATAAAATTTAAAAAATTAAATAATTGTCAAAGTATTTTGTTATTAAAAATTAAAAATTAAAAAAAGTAAATTATCCTTAAATTTTCAAATGCCGATAAGAACAGGGCAACCACGAAGAGTCAAGTCACTTCGATTCAACGTTGAAATTTTTGGTACGTATTTTCTCCAATAATTTACCCAGATAGGGAATTATTTATCGATTAATTACAGATTTTAAAATTAAAATATTCTATTTATATTTCCAAGAATATATTATAATTTTTACTATGATCCATTAAAAATTGAAGGGTATTATATTTTGTTCAAAAAACAAATTCAATCAGTATGCCCGCAAAGATTTTTTTGGTCTATTTCTATGAACACCTACTCCGCATTTTCCTCTTCTCATTTTTTGTCCAACTTTACAACCTATCTTCACAAATACTAGGTCTGTGTACCGAAACGTTTCGGCAAACCGAAACGTTTCCCATTTTTACAAAGCGGGTAGAGACTCGGGTTGCCACGTCAGTTCAATAAGGTCGGCCGGGTCATATGCATCATCCGAATAATCAAACAGCCCGCCTAACGTCACAAAATCGGCTCCGTTATCTGAATTAAACCTGCCGTTGCTGTTGCCTTCTGTGTTACCGCCGATTCCCAACTCAAAAGAATCGTAACTCGGTATATTGTCCTCGAACCCTAACATCCCGTCAAATCCAGCGGCGACGCCAGGCTCAAGATTAACGGCGTCCTCTTTCTGCTCGTCCCCGGACGAGAAAGTCGGCGGCAGACCCAGCTCGTCGTCGGAAGCTTCCAGAAGGTATCCAAGATCCGACCTTGACTCGCCGGAATCAGACGTCATGTCCGGCACCGGAGGCGGGACGAGAATCTCCTCTTCGAAGCTTTTGATAACGGAGTCAAGGTCAGGGATTTCCGGGTCACGGTCAAAACCCAAGTCCGGGTCGTCGAGAATATTGAGCAGATCCTCCTGGATCCGTTTCGCCTCCGGGGAAGCAACATCTGACTCAGGCTCCGAACTCACCTGTTCGACCCGGGAATGTTTAGACTCCGGCGAGTCGACCTCATAAGTCTCAAAGTCATCCCGGGGTCGTTTATTGCTGTTATTGCCACCAGCGTTTTCCTTGCAATCCTCCATTGTAGATGTCATTGGGGTTCAATCTTCAAAAAAAAAAAAAAAAACCTTCGGCTTCAAAGGAGACAAGAAACCCTAAAAGCAAAGATTATGTCCTCAAGTAACCCACCAAATATCTCACAGTAGATATGAAGAGAGAGAAAGAGATAAATAGAAAAGAAAGGAGGTGAGTGATGAGTTTTGGCGAGTGGGAGAGAGAGACGAAGACGATATATATAGTGGGCAAAAAGTAATATTAGTGTTAAAGTTTCGTAGAGAGAGAAAGGGAAATATGTTGAAGGTGTTTGGGTGACGAGAAAATTAAGAAAGAAAATAATAATATGGGTGCGTGGGCGGGAGAAAGAAAAAGCAACTGTGTTTGGTGAGAGAGAAAATGAAAAGAAGATGGGTGTATATATATACATAGTTGGGAAAAGAAAATTGTTGATCGCCATTTCAAATATTTAATTAATAAAATAATTAAATAAAGATTTTGGATAGGGACAGGCGCGTGGAGAGCGGAGGCTTGAATAAACTGGGTCCAACGTCTATTCATGTACCCTCATGCCGCTTTGTTATTTTTATTAATTAAAATTTGAGGTTAGCTTTTCTGGCAAATAAACTAAATTTAACTAATGACTTTCAAGTCCGACTGGGCCCCACCGAAACAAGCGGACTGCAAATGTAAACATGTGGTGGCCTTTTTCTTTCTTAATTTTCTGCTTTTTCATTAATATTTTTTAGTTGTGTTCTATGGATACATATATATATATATATATTACAAAATTATAAGAAAAAATAAATGATTTAAAATATTCTAGAATTTTTAATTTGTTGACATTTTCTACTAAAATAAATAAACATTTATTTTTTAAAAAAAAAACAAACAAATTCAAAGCCAACTAAATCTAGTAAAGTGGTTTCCCGTGAGAGGCTGTTCCTGGGTCAAATATTCTAATTTTTTTTTAACTTTTTAAATTTTAATTAATAAATAAATAACATGTTTAATTAATTATTAATTAAATTTTCTTATTGTTGGAAGTTTGGGGGGAGGCGGGGAGTTGGCTGCATACCACGGATTACTCTTTGCCAGTTAGAATCATTTGACCGCGACAAACCCATTTTCTGTTATCGTTAACAATAAGTTTGTCATAAATTATAGTTTAATTACAAACTATAAATTTATATATATCCCAAAATAGTTATTTTTTATTTTTTTATCCATAATTATTAAAATAGAATTTTATCAAATCAAAATTTTAAGTATCTTCATAATATAATCAATCTACTTTCAAATAGGATTAAATGAGAGAGTACGATAATTAAATTTATTTGAATAAATTAAACATAATTAAATAGGTTAATAAATGATTAATCGAGTTAAATAACAGAGTGAAGTTCAATTAAGTGAGGAAAAAAAAAATTTAAAATTTAAATCGGATCAATTGAAATTAACAGCCATTACATTAGCCAAATTAGATAATCTGTGTATTATTGAGTATAAAAAATTTAGTTAAAATAAATTTTCTTTGAATTACACAACTTTAGGATTAGGTAAGTTTTATTCCATTTTTAATTTTATAAATTATAATTGACTTTCAGATACAAACAAACATAAATTTTAAATAAGATTATCATTATAATTCAAAGTAGTTTTAGGGTTAAATTCTAGCTATTTATTAATGTGATTTATCTACATATATATATAATTTTATATTATAAATTTAAAATTTTAAATCAAGTTGATACAATTACGAATATAAATTATTATAAATTTTTATATTTTACGTGATTAAATTTTAAAATATAAATAAATAGTAAATTTTAACCCAAAGAAAGGCAAAATTATTACAAATTCTTTAATAAATGTAAAATCAAATCTTATGCAACATATTTTATCAAACTTATATTATTTTCGTATTAAATGATATTTATTGTAAATTAAATTTATAAATTTATTTAGATTTTATATACCATTTACAAAAGATTAAACAATATAAATGGTTATGCATTTGATAGAAAACATTCAAATATATAGGCATAAATATATATAATATGGAAACACTAAGTTCGTATTCCTTAATTATAGTGGGTTAGACCTGTTAATAGTATTACTGGACATTTATCTAATTATTCAGATAACATTTATTTGACATTAAATAAAAAATATACTATAAAAAGTTAAAAACATAATTATACAAACATGTTACAATTTTATGTTAATTACTACTATTAAACATGATGCGGTTTACGTAACGTTTAATAATAACTAAATATGATGAAAAACACACATGCACGTCATTGTTTTAATAATGTAATATTCAATTAAAAACTGTGTTAGCCGTTTAATTGCGAATAATTAAAATAAATATGAATTTTTACATGTTTAATAATAAATAAACATGATGAAAGTTACACATGTACTTGCATTAATCATATTGATACTTAATGAAATATAATATAAATAATAAAAATAAAAATGTATGTTACAATTATAATATAAAATTAAAAATTATAGTAAAATTAAAGTATTTAATTAAAGATTATGTTAATTATATAATTAAACTCATATCATAATTATAATTATAATTATATATTATCTATTATCAATTGTTTTAATGTATTTTAATTATTTATTCTTCATAACTTAAAATTTTTAGGTTATATTTATTCCTTCATTTTTCTGTGTATTATATTTTATTTAAGTTAATAATTAGACACTACTTTTTTCCGACTATGTGTAGGTTGTTAAAGCAAGACCACTCAATTTATTAAATGGAGATACTTTGAAATTAACGTACAAATTTTGTATTTAATTTACCCATTTGCATCGCATTTTTTATAACGAATAATAATAATTAATTATTTAAAATTTTAAATATAAAAATATAATTTAATTTTTAATTAAACGTGATCTATATATTATATAATTAATTTTTAAAATTGTTAGAAATAAGAAACTCCAAATTCATGAAAAAAAAAAAGTTTTTATAATTAATTTTAAACAATAAGATATTTCTCAATATTTTAATTCAAAAGTTAAATAATTGGAGGCATTCCCAACTACAACTACAACTACAAACATGGTTTTCTATTTCGTATTATAGGATTACGTGTCACCTTGTCCCTTCTCCAAATGGGTCCCACTAAGATTTTCTATTGCCGGGCTCACTGATTACGTCATTACTACACATTATTCTACTCCATTGATCCAGAAATGCCTCAAAAACTTTCTTTTAAAATGCCTCAACAATTTCCTACCACTCTTTTTTTAATAAATAAATAAATAACAAAAACACGCAGTTTACACGTAAGACTATCCAATCCTATCTTGTCAGCGGGACCCACAAAGCATCCCAAACCACGTGTTCAACAGACCTAAACCCCATCTTTTTTAAAAGAACAATTATTTTCCGAGCCGAATCTCAAAAGCCGAGCCACAAGCGGCGCCGATCAAAAACGTCGGCTGTGGGAGTTTCGAGAAGCCGAAAGTCATCTTTACTACTAGTCAGTCTCTGCGGCTCCAACTACATGCACGGTGCCACGTCATCTCCGTATCTTCCACTTGGCTTTGCCGCCAGCGTCACAATAAATATATTTAAATAATAAATAACAGCCGACGGAAACCGGTAACATGACCGACTGTCTTTCGCATGAGGCAACACCGCCTTTTGTCACCGATGAATGACACGTGGATTACCAATGAGAGATCGACACGCGGACGGCGACGCAGGTGCGGTGGTCACATGCGGGTGTTAATTGAGGTCGCTTTTGTGACAGTCGCTCGCTTTGTGTCGTGGGTTTCACGATGGGGCAGGTGAGGTTATCAATAACGCAGGAGGAGATATTTTATTTTTTTGGGGTTGTGTGAAGGTGACGTATGCGATATTGTTTGCTATGATATTACGTAAATGTCTCTGAGATTTACCAGAATGCACGTAGCTTTTTTTTTCAAGGTTGTTCGGTTTACTCACCGCAACACGGCATCCCGGTCTTGGATTTTAAGTTGCCTTTCGGGTTAATTTGGCTTTTTATAATTTTGAAAAACATAATTAAAAATGATTTTTAAAAATTATTTATTTTTTAATGAGAAAATCAAGAAAATATTGTTCAAATTTCCAATTAGTGTAATTAAAAAAATTATTAACAATTAGAAAGTGGACCAATTAAGGTGGTGGTTAAAAAGTTTGAGATGACGCGATTCATTTGATTGATTGATTGATTAATTGTATAAAAATTTAAAATGTATTTTTTCTCACGTACAATTCTACGAAACGACAATAATTATTTCAGTCGCTCTTTTGATTTAATAAATTAATTATATTTTACTCTTTTGATTTGATTTTATTTAAAGATTAAATAAAATCAAATTCAACCTAATTGTTTAAAATGATGTGTGTGAGAGAGAATAAATTATTTTTAAGTAAATATAAATTGTCCGCCAATATTACCATGTATATTATTATTTTTCTTTACGGTTGTGGTTGCTCCAATATTTGAAGTGACGTTCCAACGTCTAAATTCTGAAGCAGATTTAAATCAAATTATGCAAAATCCAATTTTTTTTGAAGAAAAAATATTAAAATTTAAATGCAAAATTAGTTTGAGTAGATTCGATTCGAAAGACTAAACTACTACTGCAGCAACGAGCGTGAATAAAAGCATATAGTTGCCAAATATTATAAATATATAATATTGAATTTTTTATTAACTACAATTTAATTAATTTGAATAAATTGAAATAAAATTAAAAATGATTAATTATATACATCATAGCGAGTAGGTGGAGAGGAGTTAAATCATTAAATTTATTTCGTATTTATGATTTTTTTTTTTTATGTACACATTTTTACTCACTCTATTTAAAATGAATTGAAGTAAATTAAGAGTTAATACTTGTTACCCATCATGCGACCATCCTTACGAGTGCACGCAACAAATTTTTAATGCAGAATCTAATATATTAACAGACCATTTGGTTAGACTTATTTCTCTAATTACCTCACTAAGCAGGTGAATAATATATATATATATATATATTAAATTATGTTTGGCTAAATTATTTTGATATCTAATATTTTAGAATTGTAAACGTTGAAAAAAAATGTCCATTTACAAAAGTTCAAAATAACAAAATAAATAATTAAAAAAAAATAAAATCCTATAGGGTTAACCTCCGCTAGGCAACTTTGATGAGGTTCAGGA
>NW_019014678.1:2850126-2868742 GCF_000150535.2 Carica papaya | reverse complement strand
GTTAAATAATTATTCAAAATTCATTAATTTAAGATAATTTGATTTATATTAAATTTTCCTTCTTTAATTAATAATGAAATTTCACTTTGTTTAATGATTCTTTGAAAAATTATTGTTTTGTGTTAATAGTTAATTTAAGATTATTACTTAATCATTATTAGAACAAAAAATAATTATACATGCACAATTTATAATTATTTAGGATAATAATAAAACCCATGCCACTAATTTTATGAGATTTATCAACTTGTGTTTAAAATTATAATTATGTAAATGTCATAAAAGATTCATGTAGAGTATATTAATCAATTCCTTGGGTTACTTTTTATTTTTTCTTTTAACCCATTATATTATTTTTGTTAAAAAATAATAAATTCACTTAAATTTGTTAATGCAAAATACTAATGAATTAATTTTATTTAATTAATCAAAACTAGTTGATTACTTTTGCTTGAGTTAATACAATTCTTTTTCATTAAAAAAGAAACAAGAAATTTTCAAGAACAACTCTACTCCACTAGGACGACATCCAGGGGCATACACATACACATACACATACATAGCTATTCTCATATATATATATATATATAACATTATTATTGGTCTGTTCGTGCGCTACAGAACCGGAACTGTACCCCCATACGTTTACACCTTTTTGTTCCGTATAGCGTCTTCTCACTTCCTTATTTTTATATAAATCAAACAAGACCGTCCGTCAAATTTTGGTGGTTCTCTTGCTCTCTACTTCCTTCTCTTGGTTCCTGGATTCCTCTCAAAATTCTGATTTGTGAAGCATCAAGTTTGGGGATTTTCCGTCTTTTTCGTTTCTTGGTTTTCATTTTCTTGGGTTTGTACCTCAATATCCCACTGGATCGATTCGTTTAGTGGGATAAAATTCAGGAACTATCAATTGGGCTTGGAGTTGTTTTTACCTCTTTGGTTAATCCAAAAGACCACCCCAACTTTTGTTTGTAGATTAAGTTATTAATTGTGTTTGCAGAAATTTTCGGTTCCCTTGAAGCTCGTTTCTGCAATTGTATATCTGGGTCTCAATATTTTGTGGGGATTTCTTGCTTTCGGTTTTAAGATATCAGTGTACAGATTTTTTTCTGTTCTTAATTAGCAGGTGAAGTTTTGCCAGGAATCTCCCTCATTCGATCTAATTCTTTGTTGCTGCTTTTTAAGTGCTCGCCTCCTGCATCGAATCCGTAATCATCTTGTTTTTGACTCACAAGGCTTGATTAGAGAATTAAAAGTGTGTTTCATCTGGAGTTGTTCGCCAATCAAAGGGTAGGAGATAGGACTTTTGAGTAGTATAAAATGTTTTTGAGTTGAACTTCGTTAGAATTTTGTTGACTTGGAAGCTGACTTTGAGTCTTATGATTAGCAGGTTATTCTGCCTTGTATAATTCCCGAATTTTTAAACATCAAATCTCCATTGGAGCATTTTGTGATCATTAAAAGATGACGATTGGAGATGTTACACCGAAGAAGGAGAAGAAATCAAGGAAGAGCAAGCACCATGCTAATGAGAATTCTCCCTTGTTGCCCAAAAGGCAATATGAAGATGGTGGATTTGACGAGTTTAATGGAGCTTCTTTTTCTGGGGCAGTCTTTAACTTGTCAACCACAATTGTGGGTGCTGGTATCATGGCTTTGCCTGCAACCATGAAAGTGCTTGGTCTGGTTCTTGGGATGGTCATGATTGCATTTATGGCATTCTTGACTGAGGCATCCATTGAGTTGCTGCTTAGGTTTAGCAGAGCTGGAAGAACAGCTTCTTATGGAGGTCTTATGGGCGATGCTTTTGGCAAGTGGGGAAAGGTCTTGCTACAAGTCAGTGTATTGATCAATAACGTTGGTGTTCTCATTGTGTACATGATTATAATTGGTATGACAGGCTTCTATCAGTTCTATCTTTTGTATTTGTTCATGTTTACCCGTGTTTCATATCACCATAGTGGGAATTTTCTTTTTTTATTCACCGAGTTTGATTGACTCTTAAAAGCTCTAAATTTTTAAAATGATTTCCAATGGAAGGTGATGTGCTATCTGGAACATCTTCAAGCGGAGTTCACCATGCTGGTGTTCTTGAAGGGTGGTTTGGAGAACATTGGTGGAATGGGCGGTCCTTTGTTCTACTTGTCACGACACTTGGCATTTTCGCTCCCTTGGCATGCTTTAAGCGAATTGGTTAGTATATAGTCTACGGATATGATAGCTTGCTGCTTGTTTAACAACATCTGGAGGTTATGCACTAGTTATTTGTCTGCAAGTTTAAACACATTAGCCATCTAGGAATTCCTTGAATTGATTTGTGGCTGAATATGGTTGGAGTTGTGGCTACAACTTTGCAATTCTTGGGAACTCAAGCTTAGCTACCTTCTTTTGTAATAAATTTAATTATTGGTAAAGAAGACAAGTAGAACATCCTGTTCTTCTCCTCATTAAAGTATGACTCAACATCTTAAAAATTTGTTGATTTGAGAGCATATTAACACATATAAGAGACATTGTTGGGACTTACCTCGTGCATATGGACTATCGGCATGTATTTGTTTTAGTGACAACTGAAAATGTTTGTTTGGTGGTAGTGATCATGTTGTTTAACCTCGCATGTAACGTTTTTAACGGGTTCATCTATTGTACTTTCCATGGTTGCAGATTCTTTAAGGTTCACATCTGCCTTATCAGTTGCATTGGCAGTTGTATTTCTTGTTATCACTGTGGGAATTGCAGTTGTGAAGTTGATAACTGGAACTGTAGCTATGCCCAGATTGCTGCCTAATGTCACTGATATGACATCCTTCTGGAAACTCTTCACTGTTGTTCCTGTTCTGGTCACTGCATATATATGCCACTACAATGGTATGCACAATGGTCAATAGTTTTATTCGAGGTTGATATGCCTATCTCCTGTTTCTCTTTGTTTCAATGGATTGAGTTTCTGAATGATTTCAATTCACTGGGATGTTTATGCGCATCTGAAAACCTTGAGAGGAAAGATCTCCGTGAGTTCTCTATTTTTATAATATCTATACAAGTGGAAGCATGTATTATTTCTTTTCTGGAAAGTTTAGTGTTTTGGCACAAACTTTTTTACTTAGAAGGGTTTGAGTATGGTACAAATTTTCAAGTTTTTGTAATTAACTAAAAGGTTGGACATTTTGGGAGAATTGTGGTTTAATCTCCAAGCACTAGCTGATTAACCATTTTCTGGAAATTTCAGCCTTCGCCAGCTTAGTTATAGGGTTTTTACGTCCTCTAACTAGTAGAGGGTTCTTTTCCCAAATAAAAACTATAGAGGGTTCGACCAGAAAAAAAAACTAATCTTTCTAAGCATTTTGTTTGCAGTTCACAGCATAGATAATGAACTCGAAGACTCGATAAAAATAAAATCAGTTGTACGGACAGCATTGGCATTATGCTCATCTGTTTACATAATGACAAGCTTTTTTGGGTTCCTCCTCTTTGGTGATTCAACTCTTGATGATGTGCTTGCAAACTTTGACACTGATCTTGGCATTCCTTATAGTTCCGTGCTAAATGATGCTGTTCGTGTTAGCTACGCAGCCCATCTCATGCTTGTGTTTCCAATTGTCTTCTATCCATTGCGGCTCAACATGGATGGTCTCCTCTTTCCATCAGCAAGGCCTCTAGCTGTGTCCAATTTGAGGTTTGCGTTCGTGACTTTGGGGCTCATCACTGTCATCTTTTTGGGTGCAAACTTTATACCCAGTATTTGGGATGCTTTCCAATTCACTGGTGCAACTGCTGCAGTTTGCCTTGGGTTTATATTTCCTGCTGCTGTTAC
Organism: Carica papaya; assembly: GCF_000150535.2. Next base: position 2,864,928 of record NW_019014678.1, on the reverse strand, counting down.
GCTCAGGTGAGTAGTTGATTAGCCTAGGAAAATAAAATATCCTTGACTTGTTTCTGTTTACAAATAAATTCTTTGCAACCAAAAGCTGCATAATTATTTCTCTAGCAACTCCCCTGCGGTATTTAGAAATTGGGCAGTCTGTGCACATTGCTCCTCTACTTGTTTGCGTGAGTGGAAGCACATGCTGTGGTTCATCAAATCAATAATCTGTAATCTTGTGTTCATAACAAGTTCACCAATAGAGGTCATCTATGCTGGCACAAAGGAGAAATGTATTTTCTTGCCAACATGCCAGTAGGAAATGCTTATTTAAGTAGAACCCTTTTTGGAATATCAATTCTAAATGAGATAAATTCTTAGCTTTTACCTGAAATAAGAGGAGGTATGATCTTGGAATTATAGAGCCATTTACTAGAATTTCTACCCATCGATCCTCAGTTTCTAAGAAATTATACTTATGAGGAGGACAATTCTTCTGATCTTGGCGTGAAATTAATTTAATGACCTTTATTATGAGCTTCTTTACATTCAATTTGATTGGAAAACTCTTGATTTGAGGTTGGATTTTGTTTGATGTTTCAGGGATCGGCACAAAATAGCAACAAAGAGAGACAAGATCTTATGCATTTTCATGATTGTCCTTGCTGTATTCTCCAACATGGTGGCCATTTATAGTGATGCCTATGCCTTGTTCAAGAAGAATCAATCACCTCGCGAATGATAATGCATCATTTTCCTAAATGGGGGAAAGATATGATCAAGCTTTCCAGCGACTGCATTGGATGGATGTAAATTTTTATTTAGTACTCAATTGGAAAAACTGAGATTTTGTTGGAAGTTTAAATGAGTTGAATAAGATGAACCCTCCGCTTAATGTATACAGTTTGTTGAAATGTGAGGATGTCTTCACATCTTCTATGTTTGTATTATTAATGGATGCTTCGGTTTGTATTGCTGTTGCATGAATTGGCATGAAGTTTAGGATGCATAGATTCTATACATGGATCTCTCTCTCTCTCTCCCTCTCCCTCTCTCATATGATCAGATTTATACATTAGATTGTAGAAGGAAAATATATATACGCGACTGCCATGAAGTTAGGATTGGAAGTAAGAGATTCTTTGAATTATTTGGTTCTCTGTTTTGTTTTTTGTTTTTTTCCAATTGTCCACTTCAAAGTTCAACTAGCAGAGGCATTTGGTCTTGGCTAACACATTTATCAAATCTGATTTGAGTCCTCTTCATAACACAAAGGAAAGAATTGAAAGTCAGCAAAAGGTTCTTTCGTTAATACTCCGGTTAGTAACACAAGTTTCAGAGATATTGTCTTGTATATCATAGATCCGCGTTGATATGTACTATATGTTTCTCCATAAATTTATTAGTTAAATCAATTCCTGTAAGTATTAATGAAGATACAATATTACATCAATATTTGTAATATATATACATATGCATAAACTTTCAACTAATTACGAGAGAAAATTAATCATGAAGGCAGATAAACAAACAAAAGCAAGTTGAGTCACTTGAGAGAGTTTCTGATGTAAGTGTTATAAATAGAAATTGACAGGCTGGTATAGTTACACTTTACATAATTGTAGTAACATGCTTCACAGGCATAAAAATCTAATCTCCTAAACAGGATTCGAAGAATGTACAATTGGCAGATACTGCATAAGATTCACCCGATTGTATTTAGTTGCAGAGGTGAGAGAAAACCAAATTGGACAGAGCAGCAGACAGTTCCTACAAAACATGAAAATATAAAACCAAAAAAAAAAAAGAAAAGGTGAGGAACTATTTAACTTGAGAGAAAAGGGCTTGGGGTGCTGAAACTCTAAGGAAGATTCTACTAACTAAAACCATAATTTATCATGTGTCTATATACAGAACCAGGGGCCCCAAATTCTCCTCCATTGCTCCATCAAAAATACAGCAAGCAATGTCAACCCCGGTCATGGATTCCCAATTGTGGTCACAAAAGGTACTAGCCTTCTATAATCCCTTCTCCTCCCAAGTGCGCAGCTGTCAAGAACCCGCCCCAGGATCAGACGTGTGTTCTGTAAAGCTACCTCTCTAGATGACACCCCTGACTCAGTCGAGACCCCTTGGTTAGCTAGTGCTGTACCTCCAGCAATAGCTGAAACCATGGAATATTGTAGGGGCCCGCTTCGAGCCTTAAATGAGGTCTGAGGAGCTAGGATCTTTTCATCAGTTCCATTCTCATACGACCCAGGATCATGAGGGTAGGACCCCGTCAATGAACTGCAGCTCTGCAGAAGGGCTTCCAGCACGCTAAGTGCCTCCCAACACAAAGTGCTCTCAACTAACTGGGACACAATTGCATACATGTGCGGGCTTTGAGAAGCATCCATGGGAGTGTGCTGGAGCAGTGCCTTAAGCATGAGCAATATCACTCGTTGATACTCAACTGGTCCTTTCTCCAGCAGCCGTAGCAAGTGCCCAAAAGCCAAAGCTGAATGCTTGGGGAACCATTCGTTGCATAGTAGTGGTGAGACACAAGCAAGTAGATTATCGATGCTTTTGATCTCACCTCGAGAGTAGGCCATGAAGACAGTAGCTAACTCATCAAGTGATTTTGTTCGACACCAGATGGCAATATTTGCGGCAACAGAACAAGCCTTTTGGTGCTGCTGTTGGAGTGGTGAAGTAGGTCCCACCACTGTATCCTTGCTAAGCTGCAAGCAAAGCCAGGGAAGTAAGCCTGTAATGTGCATCAGGAGTCTTGTCTCAGCATCCCCAAATATAGAATCACAAGAGTGTACTGTAATGCGTGAAAGGACCTCAATGGAGACACCATGACTAACAGTTGATATTAGTCCCTTCAGCACAAGAGGTTGAACCCCTTCAAATTTTGGTAGATTCCCACCAGCTGGTGTTACCTCATAGCCTCTAGATTCCATCCTCTGGAAATCTGCAAGGTCACCATTAGTATCAAGTTCATCTCGAGGCATACTGGAGAGAAGGACATTTTCTGTTGTTCTATCCCGGAACGACAGGCGGTCAATAACACCAGAGAAGAGCTGTAGGACCAGGCAATAGACATGAACAAAGTCTGTGTGCATCATAGCAACACAACCCCAAAAAAGTTGGGGATATAGTATCACTTTCTCAGGCTCCATATTCTCCACCATCACTTGCAGCGTCAATAAAATTTCCATCACAAATCCTAAGACAGGAGGTACTGGATTGCCTAGGCATCTATGAAGACAGCGGAGCAGTGAAACACATGTGTCACTAGTGACACTAGGGTGCAATGCACGGTAAATCTGGTGTGAACGACAGGCAAGGTGTCTTGAAGTGCATTCCATTGCCCATTTAAGTGCTTCAGCCCCCCAAGTCTCTCGGAGATCTCCCTGGAAGAAGATGGCATCAACCATACTCTGAACAAGGGCAGAAAGCAGCGCTGCACTAGGAAGTTCTGTCTTCACAAGAGTTGGGTCCTCATTCTCCCACATCATGCTCCCTCGCTTTGATTGGACATACTTTATCAGGCTGACAACCTGCTGCTTGTTCTCTCCGTCACTGTTTTCCACCTCATACAGCTCTAAGTGCCGGCCAGCAAGTGAATATAAGAGATTGACAAGCAAGTGCTGGCAGTGCTCAAGCACAATATCTTCTGAACTATCCATTGAAACAAAGGTGACATGAAAAAGAAGAGGCAGGTGTTCCCGAAAATCTTCATCATTCTCATATGCTATCTCTGCAAGAAGAATCAAGGCTATATCTGCATGAGTAAGCGAATGTTGCTGATGCCCTTGCAAGGCTGATTGAAGTTCTTTAGCATTAACACCATGTGTGCCAACCCCAGAATGCAACATATCTTCACCAGAGTTTGGGGTGTCAATGAGGTAATCTCCACTGTCCCGTGATACATGGCGGCTCCTCAAACTTCCTGTGGAACTTCTAACCCCCATTAAAGGCCCAGACATGTTTACCAAGGCTGGAAGGAGCTGGCCAGAACGGCCTGCAGTTACAGGAACAATGTTCAACTCAGGAGGCATTGGACTAAGGGGACCGGAAGCACTTCGTCCTGTCACACCTGCTGTTCTCCAGCTCAGGCTGCCGCTAGTATTCCTAAGTGGACCATCAAGGGAACCCCGAACAAGCAAGGGTGACATGTGTGGCTGGCTGTCCACAACAGATGCAACCTGGGGCACTGCAGGGCCCTGAGAGAATTCCAACACCAAATTTCCATTTGAATCACCCCTGTTTGCACCTGCTCCAACTGGTTCAACACTGTCTTCCAGCATCCTCTGTGCTAATTGGTAAACCAGATGATCAATTGTAAGTTGTGGACATATCCGTGCTAGATATAAACTCACCCGTTTAGCAACAGAGAAATATGTAGCAAAAGCACCACTTATTTCGGCCGAGGCATTTGAATCACAGTCTTCAATTCCTTTTGTGATCAAGAAATCTAAAACTGGACTAATGTTCTTAGGCTTGCTTGCAATTGTGCTCCACAGTTTCTCAATTTCATCAGGGAACTGGTCACCATGCCTCCATGTGACATAGTAAAGACTTTTTAATAATCTCTCACTCCAGCCTGAGTCCTTGAGTTTCCAGAAATTGAGGTTCTCAATCCATGGAGCCATGCATGTCAAGACCTGATGCTGTGCAATTATATCAACAGCATCCAGTTGCCTCTGCATGATTTCTTCACAAAGGAGCTGGCTCAACTCAGGGTGATCTTTTGCAAGTTTGCAAGAGAGCTTGTATTGGAACTGTTGATAGGAATCAGGAAGATTACCCACAACAGCAGCTCGGTAGCGTCCTGAGCCCTCAATACCATCCTCTGCCCACTCACGGGCTGAAAGTGTCTCAAGCATCTGTAATGCATCATCTCGGATTTGTCTAGAAGGGTCAACTACCTTGTAAAGAATCAGGCTCAAGAGCCTCTGAATTTCACACTTTGGTATCTCTTGGCGCATGTACACCTCAGCCAGTACACTGAAGTATCCATCAGCTATAGCAGCATCAGAGTAGTAGCACTGAGCAAAATGTTAAAATCAATTGGTTAGTCAAATTTATTGATTAATTGACAGTGATGAATGTACCTGAAATTAATTTAAAAACATTAAAGAAAAAAGCAGAACAGACTTCTTATGATAAAGGAGACTATTATTTTTGTTCTGAAGAATAATAAAAAGTGAAAGTAGGGGAAAATGAGAATAACCATCAAGTCATTGACTAAGGTCGAAAATTCTGGGGCATCACCAGTTTCCTATATATTAATTTTCTTATCTTTATCTACTTCTAGTATCTCTATGAAGCATCAAAATAGACATAAAGATACAAATACATGCATGGTTTGTGTCTGCGCACTCGTTTACCTTTTACAAAATTCCATAACTGGAATAAGATCTAAACATCAAAAACTCCATATTCAAGTGCATGCATATGAAATAAGGATGTAGTGGTCAACTAATTAGTTAATAAAGTTACTCATAACGCGCAGAGATTTGAAATTGAATTCAACTCACAATAAGTATTAGATCAACAGCAAGGGCTACTTCCAAAGACTACAGCCAGTCCAAGAGCCTCCTATTAGAAAACACACAGATGTGCATGCACATACATAAACAAAAGGACGCAGTGCATACCAATAAGGGGTCATATATTACCTGATCAATGCAAGCAGGAAACAGGTCCAAATTCGTAAGAAGAAGATTCTTCAAAGCCAATTTTGCTAAAGCAACACGATGATGACCACCTCTATGCCTATCACGACCAGCAACTCCACGTCCACCTTCTCCGGTATACTTTGAATAAGATGGAGTTCTTGGATCAGCAGGAGAGTAACCAAATGGAGCCCTTGGTGCAGGTTCAATGAACAAACTGTTGATCCAAGATATTACCCGACCACTCATTTTTCGAGCATTGTCATCAAAGCAAGGGCCATATAAAAGTGATGCCATAGCATTCATGGAGGCCCATTGAATTGCCTCAACTTGTTCACTTAGTTCCTTATCAAAAGATATTTTGTCTATAGAATCTTTTGACCTATTATGCTGTGAAGTTTTGTACCGCTCAACTTCACGCCGATAATCACTTACAGTTTCCTGCCCCCATGTACTACCCGTATCATCGCACCAGGAAAGAAGAAGATCAAACAGTCGCTTCCTAGTTCTCAGATCAAATTTCTCAGATTTTGACTCAACAAATTCGGGAGCAAGAGATCTTAGAACAGAAGCAAGTGCATAACGGAGAGGTTGCATTTCTTGAAAGCTATCAGGAGGTGCCATTAAAATCTGCTTTGTTGTATCTTCAATAAACCTCAAATAGTGTAGACGGAAGACTGGCTTGCGGCCAAGCAATCCAGGCCAGATATTTTCTGCAACAGTTCGATATATGTTTGCAATGTGCATGCGAAGTTCTTCACGGCGCCCTTTTTGGCTTTGCATCTATAGCATTGGCATACAATGTTAAGTAGATGATCTAACTGCTGCCTAACTTTGGTAAGAAGAAGTCTCACTAAATATCAAAGAAAACTGAGTTTGAGAGATAGAGGGAGAGAGAATTTTTTAAAAAATACATTTATGGATTATTTAAATTTTTCTGAAGGAATGAATTGTTTGTAATTAGCATTGGGAGGCAAGGTTTGGTAGAAAAGGATCAAGATTATGGGGCTTTACCAAAATTTGTTGCAGCTTGGACAGAGAGTACATACATGTAATCAAAATTGACGAAGAGAAGTTCTACTAATATTTTGCTCTTCAATTTTTTGAAGTGTTTGATACAAATGAAACATCCACATTTTTTCATAGAAAAATTTTAGATCTAAGTTCTACTCCAACCCATTCCTGTTGCTACAGTTTGAGAGGCCAAGGTACATCAATGGAACATAATTTGTTTTTTTTTAGATAACATTGGAACATAAAAATTTGATACAGGGAATGAAGGTCAGCAGATATACATTAGTATCAACAAATCAAATCTACAGAATAAACTCAAGTTGGGCCTTAAACTTTGCAACTTAATCCAGGTACTTTCTTTATGTGAAATTATCTGTTCTTTCCCTTACATTTCAGTAATTGACATACAGTTTTCTTTCTTTTTTTTTTCGAAATAAAAAGACATACAATTTTCTTTTATTATCTAGTGTAGCCAAATGCCAAGAAAACTTAATCCTACCCTCCTCAAGTGGCAATGTAAACATAAGACAAAATTCTTGCACCCAGAACTCAAGTGCCAATAAATTTTTAACCATTAATTTGATTACAAGCCTTCTCAATTGTGTCAGGTTTGTAAGATAAACTTGGCCCTTCTAGCATAGCCGTTCATGAGTCATGAAGTTACCAATTAATGAAAATAAATATACTCTTCAAGATTTGACTTTTCAAGTTCGTATCAGCATAGTCCACTGAGCAATATCAAGTATGTTCAGAAACTAGATCATGAGGAATACCTTCCACTTTGGTTTTCCTTCTGTTTCTGAAGAAACTTCATCAATGAAAGATGCTAGCTCCCCGAACATGATTTCACATGCTTCCAGATGGGAATGACCAAGAGCCATGGTGGCAGCATGCTAAATATAAAGGAAATAAAACAAGTTTACCATTGATATCAAATTCAGAAGCATGCAGAAAATACTTGAAGAACAAATGAGGAAAGACCCAGGATAGGAAAGACACAATAAACTGGACATAAATTTGCACGGACCAGTTTCATTGAACAGTGAAAAATTTTCATTAATATCCAGATCTAGTTTGGATATGAATTTGGCCCAATCAACATAACCTTACTACCATCCTTATCACTGGCCAAAGAGTGGGATAACAGAGCAATATACCATTATATGTTTATATCGAACTTAACACACCATGAAGATACTTCTACCAACAACTTACGATATGTGTGTCTGACCCAGATTTCAGAGAGGGGAAAATCAGATGGTAGATCTCTTTGGTAGCTGCTATGCTACCAGCTTCTCTGCCATCTGGTGGACAAGAGCATATGAACATTGCATACATAAGCCATTGATCCAGTTTGTTCTCTGTGTCTTGTGATTGATGAGCCTTTCCACCCAACTCAACAGGTGTAATATGTGCAAGACGTTGTAGAACCTCTACCCTGCCAAAGAAAGTCGAGTTTCACTGAGATGCACACTTCTTTTTCCTCAATTGATTAACCAGGAAAGCATGATAAGAAAGTTCATATAATTGGAGTCACAATGAACAACAAAGCATTATTCAATCAGATATAGCAACTTGTCTTCACTATTTAGTAAATAAATTGTAGACCTCCAAGTAAAAGTAGCTTACAGTATCAATTATTGGCAAATAAATTTTTCTTTTTGTCAGTTCATCTACCCATTAGATACAAAGTTCACAAGGACCTAAAGCTTCTAATTGCCCTTGGAATTTTTTATTTCAAGCCAGTAAGCCACAATTTGAGATTATATTACCTGTTAAGAGGAAAATGCATCATTGCTTGAAAAAGAAAAGATAGTGCCATTTGAAGATACACATAAGAAAATAACACAATTTTGTTGGGCACACTTACTTTGCTTCCTGAACAGATGCTGGGCAAAGCTCAGCAGCATATTTGACAAGCTCACTAAGACATCGAGCCCATCTGTTCTTATCAGGACTCTCAAATATTATGGATTGAAGAGTCACATCAGGAGCAATTGTATCAGACTCTCTTCTGAAATCAAAAGGCTTGCCGGAATCCCAGTAACAACTCTGAACAATGTCATCCTGCAACAATAAAATATTTGAGTATAGAATAGGAGAAGAAATTTCATATTTACAAGTAACTGCATAAAAAAAAATAAAAGTTAGGATTAGTAATGTGGTTTAGAAACTGACCCCATGTTCTTCCAGAACATCAATTATAAATATGGGCTCAGCTTCATTTCTTATGTTATGATCTGACTGTTCTCGAATTGTAAGGTCTCGTATATCATTTCTCAAAGCACGTACACAGCGCAATAACTCCAAGGCTGTATGCCGTATCTGGTTATCCACAGAACTAAGGAAGATGAGCCCCACAGCATCAATTTCTGATGCTCGAAACTCAATTGCATCTACTGGTTGATTGAAAGAAGATTTCCTGAATCTGTCATTTCCCTGCCCCACTTGCTTTCCATCTTCAGCATCAACCTTTTCCAGTCTATCATCAATCAGACAAGCTCTCCAGAACCGCATGAGTTCAAGAAGACGTCCTAACGATGTTTGAATGAGAAGAGGGAATTCATCAGGAAGCCTGAGAATGAAGTTGGCCATTCCTCTCATAACTGCAAAACGACGATGAGGAATGTATCTTACAATCCGGTTCAGTACCTGTACTGCTTCTTCTCGTACACCAGGATCAATACTGATGCCATGCTGCGGTATTATTTCTGTAATCTTATCACTTCGGCTAACTTCCTCTATCAGGTAAGGTATGCACTTTAGCACTGACCAAAAGAGGTATCCTTGAGACTTCTCCTTAGTTACAGCATCTGGAGTGTGAAAAAATATCAATTATGGATGACAATCCAGAAACGTGTCACCCAGCATGAATAACTATAGGTCTACAATAGATCTTTAGATAAACAATTTAAGAAAATAGGAAATACTCAAACACTAAAAGATTAGTGCAACCCATCATTCTACTAATCCACCACATTATCAGTTTATATGCATTTAGAAATATTTGACTGCTTTCCCATGCCTATCTTCATGTCTGGTACAGCTAAAAACAGACAGTCTAGCAACAAACCAGAGTCAGGCAATCATGTTTCGGAATCCTAGTCTTAGGCAACCAATTCATGTCCCATTTCAGTCCGGAGTTGCGTCATGCAACTGCATATCTGAGGGCTTCCCTATAACAGATGAATAAAAATCCAATTCTGAGCCCGACTTCGGAAAGGGTTAAGAAAGTATATAAAGGTGATTTAGCACCCATTCAAAAAAACACTAAAAAAGCTACCAAATATTTAACATTTCTTTAAACGGCAACATTCAAGGCTTCAAATTGTGTTGTAGAATGCCAGACAGGCAGAGTTTTCTTATCATTTCCTCTTAGGAAATAACCATTAGAATATAGTTACATGCCAGACAATATGAGCTGGAATACCAGTTGCATTATACTTGGTAACAAGTTAGTTATTTTGTTGTTATGCCAATGATTGGCCGAGTAATTCTATGTAAAGAGCCTGAACTCAACTTTTTTTTGTCTTAATCCCAAAGGTAGACAAGGTTTCTAACATTAAAGATTTTAAACCTATAACTTGGTAAGTGCAGTTATAAGACTATTGCGAAAGTTTTGGCAATAACAATGGCAAAAGTGGTCATTCATTTTTTAAGAAAACATAATGGCAGGCATTGTTGTTGGCAAGAGGCAACATGCTTTTGTTGAAGAAGACATATCCTAAATGCAACATCAATAGTAAATGGGGTTGTTAACAGCAATTTAGAATGGGGGGAGGAGGGGGGAGGGTTCGTGGGTGGGTGGAAAAAACGTAAATTGAAAATGAAAAAGACTTATCACCATGTGGCATGGAGGTCTTTGTTCTACATGATGGACATGATGGGTTTTGGTGAAAAATAGAGCAGTTGGATGAAGACCTGTATCACCTCTTCATCATTCGCGGCGGTAATGAATGGAGGTTCATCTTCCTTCTTTTAAGGCCTTTAAGGGATTACCACAAGGGGATCCCTCTATCCCTGCTGTGATTTAGTATAGTAATGGAAGCATTCAACAAGCTCATCTCAACAGCCAAGGAGGTGGATTTGTTTAAGGGCTTGACAATTTGAGAAAGGCAGAGGCTATCCACCTCTTTTTTCCACATAACACTTTATAATCTGCGAATCAAGTGGTACGGCACTTCTCAAGAAACATGTGTGTATTAGTCTTTTCTGAAGTGGTCTTGAGGCTCAAGATTAATCTGTCAAATTTGGAACTTGAGCAACTTGGGCTTGTGAAGAAGAGGGAGGTTGGCTGACATTTTAAGGTGAAAAAATGGGAGACTACCTATTAAATATTTGGGTCTTCTATTAAGGGCAAAGTTCAAAGAGACACCAACAAGGGGACTAGTGACTAACCACTTTGAATCTCGCTTGGCAGGATGGAAATATCCATATATTTTTTATGTCCACGACTGGAAAGAATCCAATGCAATTTCTTGTGGTGTGATTCGGAAGAAAGAAGAAAATTTCACCTTGTGGCTTGGGACAAGGTTCAATAACCATTACAGTGTTGAGGTTTGGGCGATTTCAACAGAACTCTTCAAGAAAGTGGCTTTTGAGGTTTGTTAGGGAGAGGGGAGTTTTTAGAGTAGAGCTTTATGTGCTAAACATGCTAAAGATGGCAGTGGTTCATTCAATTATTCCCATAGGGTTCCGTATGAAGTGGGTCTTGGAAGAAAATGCTCATGGAGAAAGAGGACTTTCAGGATTGTGTTAAATGGAGAATGGGGTCGAGGGATATAGTGAGCTTCTGGAGAGATGAGTGGATGGAGGGGGGAGTGGGGGGATTTTTGATTCATTAATTCCATGTATCTTTACCTACTTCACTTCGAGGATGCTGCCGTTAAAATATTCGTTCTTAGCTCTAACGGGAGAGAGTAGTAGTCAGTTGAGTTGGTAAGGAATCTAAATGACTAGGAGATCCATGAATATCTAAGACTGCTGAGACATCTTTCAGAAAAAAAAAAAAGGGTCACAAGCCCACAGAGATGAGCTTATCTGGAAATTGAACTCTTCCCTTACCTTCTCAAGTAAAGTCATTTTATCGGCATCTGAATAGGGGGAAAATATCTCGTAATGACTTCCCAGCCAATTTGATTTGGAAGGTTAAGACAAATCCTAGAGTGGCTTTTTTCACCTGGAAAGAGGTAGGTGAAAGGATTTTAATGCTGGATAAGTTGATTAAGCAAGGTTTTAGTAAATAGAAGCTACCTATACAAGAGTGCAGAATCATGAAATAATTTTCTTTTGTGGTGCCCATATACTTATCAGATTTAGGCATTGGTGCCTACAGTTTCTTGGGTGTGAGTTGGCTGGCGGCAGGTTGAGTATGGGAAGAGATATGGCATGGAGAGACATCCAAGGTGATAAGAGACTAAAACTTATCTCTTTGGCTACCTTCTTGGCTATTTGGGAAGAGATGAATAGAATGGCTTTTAAGAGCATATAATGTAATTTTAATAGGTTTTAAGAATTTTTAGTTCTAAACCCTGAACTTTTTATTAATGATTTGATGGCATGGAGAAAGATTATATTTTTTATTGAATGATTACATGAGGTTATATACGTTCATGTTCTTACTCATGCACCATAAAAGGAAACCTAATTATCTTGGAATTCCATGATTTATGGGATATTCCACCACCTAATTAAATCATGATAGGGACATAATATATCACATAAAGAAAAATATATACACTCCATTAGGCTCTAATTGGAATTTTGCTAGATTTATAAATACTTTAGTTAATGAGTTTGCACTCCTTTGGTGCTTTTGAATATATTATACTTTATTTCTGAAAGAAAAAAGAGTCAGGCTACTAACAGTAACTTCTTTCATCACAATATGTAATATATCTATCCTATCCATGTAAGAACAGCTAAACCGAATCAAGTCATAAAAGCTAGTCCTGTTGCTCTTTTTGACCCTATGTAATCAGTTCCTTTTCTTGGTACTGCCTCTACAACTCTACTATTCTTCAGAGTAGAAATTACCTATCGTGGTCCTTGAGGAAGTTAGAAGAGCCAGACTATAGGTCCTGTGGCAAGACCTTAAAATTGATTCAATTGCAGCCTTCACTTTTGGTATGTAGTGACCAATATCATGACCTGCTTATGAAACAGGAGGGCAGATGAGATAAAGAAGGTTTTGTGAGTCAAAACAAAACAATAGGCTAAAAGTTCTATGAAAAACAATTACCCTTAAATATTTCCAAGCCAACATGTTGGCTTGAAGGCGACATGACGATGGCAAGCAAAGCACGGAGACCAATAACCTTCGCTTCACTTGGGCTATCTTGCTTCAATAATTCCAATATCATATGATTCATGGCAAAGTCAAGGTTATGTTCTGCTATAGTCACACAAAATTCAACAAGTTTATCATGCTGAACGTCCTGAGTTAGCAGCCCTTTCCTCAGAACAGTTAGGAGTTGAGAGGTCACGCTGTCTAAGTAATCCCATATACGATTTGGTGGCTGGTTAGCAGCATGAACACTCAAGTAAAACCTTAGAACTCGATGAAGGCAGTCCAAGGCCATAAAACGATGGTTCTTGTCCTGAAGAATAAAACCAGATGCTCTCAGCCAACAAATGCAATACATGACGGTGTAGTTATTTCCCTTTGAAAATGGAAGAGTGGAAAAGTAGGATTGGGCCATGCGTGAGGCAGACAAGCAATTCAGTGAATCCTTTTTTGTTAGGATAAGAGAGTTGAACTTACTCTTAGAAGTTTGTATAATTGCTCCATATGAGAACTTAAGTTGTGGTGGAATATTTGAGGATCACCGAGACAGAGAAGAAGAGTCACCAGAGGGTAGCCAACCTAGAACAGGAATCATTTAGTAGAAACCAAAGAAATCAAAGATAAGGGGAGAAACTAAAATGCACGAACAAACAAAGAGAGTGAAATGGAGAAAAAAATAATTAAAAGATGAAAACACAAAAAGAGTATTCTGAAAAAAATCAGTACAAAAAAAAGAAAAAGATGGGAATAAAACTTTCTATAAAAAGTTTAAGGTTCAATCCTGTAAAGGAGAAGAACTAAGAGCTTAAAAAGCACAAGGGCGAAGTTGCTTATTTATGAAACTACCACAATCTAAAAATATATGGGTAGACATCATTGGCAAACTGATTTGAGTCTTATATGTAAAGAGCTGAAGACAGTAAAGAAAATGATGGGAGAAAGTAAAGTTGTAAAACAGGAAAAGTGGAGCATTTTCAAAATAATAAACATAAGAGATAGATGCAGTAGAATGCTAAATCATAACACTCATTTTAAATAGGTGTCTTTTCCTGGTAAGACTCATGTTAGACAGGCAGATAACATTGATGCAGAACAAATAGAGAGTTTGGACAGCAGCAAAATAAGAGTTTCCTTGCTTCAGTGGCAGTTAGCATTTTGATGACTACTACATACTTGGAATAATAGGTAGCATAGATGGATAATATTAGGTTGATAATTGTGGCCAGAGGCAAACAGTGGGTGTGATTACCCGATAAGTGAATGTTCATACCACTGGAACCCTTATAAAGAGCAGGAGATATGTTCAATAGATATGTAATGTACCTAGTTACAGATTTTCATACAAACCTTTTTATATAAGGGTCATCTCATGATAATGTACACTCAAAACCAACCAAAAAAAAAAACTAAATCTTAAACAAAGGTACATAATGCTAAACTGGCATAAGAAGTCTAGTCAAATGAAGGTCTTTCCAATTTTTCAGAACCGTTGTGTTTAAGGTTGCCTCAGTTCAGCAATGTTCTTCATGAATTCAAACAATCCATTTGGTTGGACTAGGAAGGAAATTTAAAAAAAAAAACGATAAGGGAGAGAATGAAAAATCACCTTTTAAAAGAAAAATAAGAAATAATGTGGAAAGATCAATCACCTTTTATGTTCACAACTGGATGGGAATAAAAAGAAAACCACTAGTCACAGCTCACCTATTGATCAAGTTGGTTCAGTTTAAACCAGCCCATGATGATTATAGTGCACTATTCAATCATCTAAGTCTACTCCACCATACAAAAGCATAGCACCTAGCTTTGTAGTGCCCAAACCGAAGGACCGCTATCTTCTGAAATCCCCAGATC
>NW_019014678.1:2819587-2849281 GCF_000150535.2 Carica papaya | reverse complement strand
TTTCTAAAAAATTACAAATATTTCGGTTAAAAGAGTGACCTGAACTGAGATAATGCACCTAATAGTTGAGCAACTAATTCAAGAAGGAGCCCCCGAAAATCAAATAACGAGGGATATTCCACTTGGCTAACAACCCTGCATTGAGAGCATATGTGGAGTTCTGAGATAGATGCGAGCACAGTCCTAAGTAAACTAGAAGTATGTAAAACAAGTTTAAAAAAGGGGAGTGAGAGATATAGAGAAAGAGTAGTCTGGCTCTATTTAGTACATGAGGATATATTCTAATTTTTATTTCCTATATATGTACACATTTATACATTAATCGTGTTGTAGTTGACAGTAAAACCAATATTTAAAAGCAAAAGATAGAAATTTAGCGTTCACTTCAATTTTTTTTAAAAGAGACGTTGTTAGCACCCTCCAGAAAAACTGTTTTATGTTTACACTTAAGTACTAGTAATCCACATGCTCCTATACATGCTTTTAGATCTACATATATGTGCCTATTGATAACTAGATCTATTATTTTTAAAAAATAACAAAGCAATCTTAGTATAATGAATATGTTTGTCGACTCAATGTTAATATATGCTAAATAACAATTAACTCTAAAATGACAAAAATATAAAATAACAAGCAATTCTGCTTTACAGAAGACAACAAAAGGGTGGATTTTCAATTTAGACAGTGAAAAAGAAGCTAGAATAAGAGTGAAAGAAGAACAGAAAATGTGCATGAGAAAATACTGTCTAAAGAGAGCATTAGAAAAGAAATTTTTAGTATTGTTTTGAAATTTTCATGATAGTAAAATAAAAGAAGAATTAAATTTTTATTTTAAATAATAAACCGAATAGTAAGTATTCCCAAGTCCCAGGAACCCTCATTTACTACCCAAATAACAATTAAAGAATACTTTTATTTAGCCTTTAGTATTTTTGTTACTTAGCATAAGTAAAATTAGAGGTGCATGCTACAAACTAGGGAAATATAGAAGTTCTAGAAATTCCTGAATTAATCGAGAATAGCCATACCGGTCAGCATTAATTAGCCAATCAAAAACAAAGTTTTCAAGCCCAGACCAAAGTTTCTCTGCAATGACAACCGACAGTTCCATCAAGAAATAAATCATAGAATTCAAACAGAAAGTAACACTAATGTTATGAACAAACCAGTAAGACCCTCCTGCGGACAGCACTCCACAAAACGAATACACGCTGAGCAGAAAATGCACTCCACAGCCAACTGATCCATTGTAATAATATTATCAAAATTAAAACTAATTGAATAAGTCTTAATCAGTGGGATAAAACCATTACATGCATAAAAAGAGACAGAATTTTATTCTTGTCACCAGATTTCTCTTCTACCAATTCCTACAAGTAATTGCATGCTCTTAGCATCTCCAGACGCTTTTTAGATATGATAAACAATCTATGGCAATTCAGACAAGTATAAATGTATAGTTAAAATGTAATTCCTCTGTATAAAGATATAAAAGTGATCACAAGCATAGCTGTGAAAAGAAGACAAGCAAGAAACTGCAGTAATCATTACCTTTAATTCAGTGTAAATACTTTTTGCGAAAGAAGATACTTTGGTGTAATCTTATTTATTAAATGAATAAATACAAAAACTTGACATGCGTTCTCTTTCTTCAAGAAATATGATCACATGAAAGTCTAACACCCATTTAGTACTCACAGCTTTGGCGTACTTCCAGTTAAAAGTCCAAGAGGCATTTAATATTTATTTTTACTATCATGTCCTCACAGTACAACGAAAATTGCCACTATTAGAAAAGTTGACATGTGTTCTGATTATTCAATATATGTGATCATCAAATTATAACACTATTCATATTCACAGATTTGGTATACTTCTAATTGCTACATATAAGAAATATTTATCATATTCTTAGAATACTTTGAAATTTCTACTCTTAGCAAAAGTACTATCAAATTACTGTCTAAAGAAAAGAATTCATCTGGTATAAATAATGTCAACTGGCTACTATTATTCCTCAAAGGTTAGGCATGTTGATGAGACAAAATATAAAGATAAGAGTAAACAGTAGAAGATAAGCAAGCAATTGTTTGTAGCTTTTATTTCTTGCAAGGAAAAAAGAGGATTCTAAATTTTAAATAGTTTAATGCAGGCAAGTGAAATTTTTTTCCAAAAAAGAACTTGTTTATGATGTTCATTATCTCCTTATTTTACTTAAAACTAATCATAATCGCATGTGAGGTTAAACTGAAGACCTCATACTTGCATGGTTCCCAGACCAAAGACCTCCTAGCACTTCAATCATTCTCAACTTCTTACAATGCAGTATTTGATATTAAAGAAAGATATGTCTGCATGATAAGCAAAGCATTAATTTCACAGGAACTATTGGCTAAATTGTTAGTAACAATACAAACCTTTCTCTGGAAAGTTGATGCATCATTTGCGCCCTTGGGTGACTCACTGCAAAAATTAACACAAAAAGAGGAGAACATGTAGCCAACAACAATTAGCACCTCAACAATAACAATGCTATAATAAATAATTATACCATTGTCCATTCATATATCACAAGAAGCATGGAAAAAAGTGGCAATGATAACTGATATATTAAATTCATTAAGAAAAACATAAGAGATACGGTATAACAGTAATGATAATACCACCGTGGTATTTACAAAGTTTAAAATGCTTGATTCCAAGAAAGGATATGCACATTTTCATCAAGTTAACTCTGGAGTGAATACAAGTTTAATGTATGCTCGTTGTTATCTATACATGACATCTTAAACAAATAAGATGTTAGAATTCCGCACACCCATATAACTCTGGAGCAAAATAAGGACAGTCTCTGCTCCCTTTTAATTGAGTTTCAAAAAAGTAGTCACAAATTAGGTCAAACCATTAAAGGTATTTTCTCAAAGAATGGCAGAGTAAAAAACATATAGCCAGTGTTCCATGAAATAACAGCTACATGACTTTTTTCTGTGTAAAAACATTAGAGGTTACACGACTTGAACCCATGTCATTATTGTCAAATTATTGTGTAGGAATTTTAATCGACCAATCTTTTTCAGCTTGGCTCATCCGAACCCATTGCCCGTGTGCATGAGAAATGTCACAAAGGGTGCACTATGTATGCGTTGGGAAATATTTGTGTGTGAGCATAGGAAATATTAGAACTATCATACTAGTGGGTGGCAGCTTCATAAATGAAGCCCACAAAGAGACACTATGGACACATATTAGGAAGACGACACCGTAAAAGGCCAAAATTAAGTCAGCAAAGGGTAACTGCTTCTTTGAGTCTAATAAAGCTGAAATGATAGCTATCTCATGCACGCCTACAATCACATGCAGCCTCTCACCAATCCCGACACACATATGGACACAAAGTAAGAATATGATGAACAGAATGCATTGAAAAAAATTCTTTAATTGAGAATTATTAGGGGAAAAAGCAGAAAAATTATCCACCTTTCTCTCCATTTGAGAAGAGCTTCCAGAAGGGGAACAGGTGTATGTCTGGCAATCATAGCTAAGGAATCCAATACTTGTTCATAAGCAGGATCTGATGGTCGAAGGTATAGTCCATCCTGCAACATGTCAAAACAAGAAGAATGGGGAAACAAAAGATGAGAACGTTTTGAAATCACATTGGCAACTGAAACATTTACTTTTTTGTTTTTTGAGACAAAAAACATTCACCTTTTTAATGAAAACACAATATATTGGCAGTGGATAATAATCTACCAAAAAATATATAGCCCTTGAGAAGTTGACACAAAATGCACTTGCTAAATGAATCTTTTCATTTTTTATATTACCGACTGGATCATATGATAACATCAATACTTCACCAATTACTTTATTTGTTTTTCAAACAAAAAGAGAGAAATGTAGGAGGAAAGAGGAGCATAATTTATCCTCCTGCAAAATCGGCAAGATACAAAGAGACAAGCAAGACTATTTAGTATAAGCAAGTAATCATTCCCTTGCAATGTTGATAAAGAAATCCCCCAAAAAATCAATGTCCAGAGCCTCAATCCATTAACCAATCTCAAATATTGTAAAGCAGCAAAGACCTTTCCAGCATTGCCAGGAAATCCAGCACGTTTAAGAGGGAAATCTACAAAGAGTGCCCTGCTGACATTCGTGATACAAGTGATCTTTCCTTTTCCTTTTCTTTTCTTGAGAATAAAAAGTGATCTAACCGACAAAAACAAATCCATTTTTTTTATTTTAAAAAATGCAGGAGAGGAAGGACTCTGCTCGGTGAGGGAGGACTCTACTCGGTCCTTTTCTTTCTAAAGGAATATATATTGTCAGAGAGAGGAGAGAAAAAATTACAAGCAAGACATTCTGCTAAAAAGAAAATAAAGTATATCAAAATAATAAAATATTTCAACCTCTTTGCGAGATAGCCAAAAGACATCCCTAAAATAACCATGAGCATTAGCCCACAAAGCAGCAAAGAAATATGACTACCACTAAGCTAAACCTGGTTAAACGAATCAGAAATTTAATCATCCATGGTAGTTAAAACTATTTCAATCAATTTGATGTATTCTTCCTAACCCACAAGCAACTATACTCCATGTTCCAGAGAAAATCTAGCTGTGATGCATCTCGCTTGGATGTAATGAAAAGCTGTTATGAACAGCTTATTGTCCAACCAAAACAGAAAGATACAAGAAACAAAGAAAAAAAATATTAAGATGGGGCATGGACCCAATCCCTTCATAAAGCACATTATGGCATTCCCAAAGGAACAATGGTTATTTGCTTCTGTCCTGAATCATGTGAAGCAGTTCAAACTGTTGCTTAAGACTCTAATACTCGGTTCCAAGCAGATGACCCATAAAACTGGCAAAGAGAGTTCTCCTTTACAGCATTTTATGCTCCTTGGACTGTCTCACTACGGAGTGCAGCAAGGATGCAGCCTACCAAAGGCAATTCATGGAAAAGGATTGTGCCTACCAGTTTATGGCGGGACTCAACCTAGAATTTAATCAAGATAAAGTCCAAATCACGGAAAATAAAAAATTATCATTGCTGAATGAGGTAATTTCTATTATTACTACAGAAGAAAGCAGGAGAAAGGTCATCCTAGAATCCCACTCCAATAAAAGTTTGATCTGCTTTCCAAAAACCCTAAACCATTTTTTTTAGATAAAAGAGTAAGAGTATATATTGAATGCAGGCACCAAGAGGGTGCCGCCCATGTACAGAAAATTTACAAGTCAATAAGCATATCTACAATAAAACCAAAGTCATCAAGGTTACAAAGGTTACGTTCAAGAATAATGGACCCAAAAAAGTGAAACCATTTGTCCTTGATGTTACCAAAACTATCCTCTTTACCCTCAAAATCTCTATTGTTTTTTTCTTTCCAGATGATCCAAAAGATAGTAAGAGAAATTAGTTAAAATTTCTTGTTTCCTTTGCATCAAAACTCTCAAGCTTTTAATTCTTCTTTTATAGATCTAACAATAGTGCATTTAATACCAAGTAACCTGTGAACCGTGGTCCATAGCTTGTGAGTGAAGGGGCAATGGAGTAGGAGGTGGTTACAGGACTCAACATTTTCTTTGCAAAGAATCTATTGGTTAAAATTATACCAAAAGCCCTAAACCATGCCAGCATGTAAAAGGGTCAAGTTCTATTTCTTCTGACCTACGGTTCTTCCAAGTATATTCCAGATGGAAAAACCTAAAACCCAATCCAAAGAAACTTCAAGAATCTGAGTCGAGTGTTGAAAATGAGGTAAGCTTTGAAAACTCTACTTCTTCTGATATTGACATACCTATTGCACTTAGAGAGGGACAATGGAATGCACTAAGCATCTCCTTTATCCTATCTTGAATTTTGTATCCCTTGAAAAATGTTCTTAATCTCACAAAAAATTTCTTATAACACTGAATAAAGTATCTATTCCTAAAATATGATCTGAGACTTTTTAACCAGTGAGAAACGAAAAAATGCAATGAATGTTGAGATGCATGCACTTGAAAAGAATTAGACATGAGAAGCAATAGACTTGCCCAAAGGGAAAAGACCGATAAGTTGCAAATTGGTATCCACTGAAAAATACAAAATGGAACAATTGAAAGATTAAAAGGGAGATGGTGGCTAAAGGGTATACCCAAACCAGTGGAATTGACTACTAAGAAACTTTTACACCTGTTGCAAAGATGAATATGGTATGTATCCTATTGTTCTTATCTACTAACTTCAATTGGCAATTGCAATAATTTGATTTTGAGGATGACATCTTGCATGAGAAATTGGAAAAAATAAATAAATGGAGATCTGTCTCGGTTTTACTGAAGGATTAGAAACAAACAGAGTCTGCAAACTGAAAAAAAAAAGCATTTTAGACTTAAACAATCCGCTCAGGCATGGTTTGGAAGATTTTCAAAGGTAATGCTATCCATTGGATATCAGGAAAGTCACTAGATCACACATGTTCATTAAACACAGAGTTAGCAGGAACCAAAGCCCTGCTGGTTTACATGGAATGTTGAAGTTGAAAAGGAAGTTCTTAAGCAATATCTGGCTAGAGAGTTCGAAATTAAAGAATTTAAAATGCTAAAACATTTTCTCAGAATAGAAGTGGCCTACTTAAAGTCTAGAATTTTCATTTTCTAGCAAAAATATGTCACAAATCTTTTAAAGAAAACTGGCAAACTAGCAAGCAAGTCTAATAGCACACCCATTGATCCAAATCATAAACTAAAACTGCCAGAAGAAGACCCAGATGTTGATAGAAAAATATACCAGAGACTAGTGGGGAAATTGGTTGGTTTAGAAGAAAAATAAATTAGATGACCTTACAGGAGTCACTTTCATTTGTAGAAGCTATATGTTTAAACATTTTTTATTTCTGATGAATGGAAATCTAAAACCGAATCAACAGAATCTCTTGAATTCATATAGTTTCTTTTCTTTTGCGAGAAAAAAAAAAAAGAATATAGGTTGAATTCGTTATGAATCTTTGAATCCATTGTTTTTAATCTTATATCTAATTGTTTTCATTGATGGCAGTCTTGTGTTTCTTCTGATTTCCTTATCAAAGTAAAATTCTTTCTATGATTATGAAAATATATAACTCACACTTCAAAATGGAAAACAAAAGCATTTAGATGTTTATGGATATTATCAAATCTTTTCTCCTATGGTACACAGTTGTTCATATCGTCCTCTGTTTAAGGCCTTTACATTTTGGTCTCTAACTGATGGATACAGCAGGAAGACTGTCACACGGAAAGCAATATTTAGTATGAAAAATCTTGTAAAATGGATCCCTAGAACAGGAAGAAGAATGCTCCCCTAGATTTGCCTTTTCTGCTAGCAAGTCACCCATGGGGAAACCTCACTATTAATAATCCTTATTAAAAGAGGTGAGATACCATAATTGGTGCTACTTTTGCAAAGGGAAGCTATATCCAGGACCATCTTTCATTAAGATGCCCATTTTAAGTTTGTGCTGTATAAATTTCGAATTAAGATGCCCATTTTAAGTTTTCCTTACATTGCAATTGATAATGACTGACTCAATCATGGTGAGCTGTGGCCGTGGTAAGGTATCTAGGAAGATAAGGGCAAGAAAAAGATTCTCTCTCTTATCCCTTAGGGTTATTGGAAGTAGAGAAACAGGAGAACTTTTGAGAATCCTTACCCTTTGTTTTTCATCTAAGGATTGTGCACCCAACTCAGATAGGGAATGTTTTACATATTTTGAGAAATTTCTGTTTCTTCATATATGGGTTGCACCTCCTTGGTGCTCCTTAATACACTTTTTTTTTCTCTCATAAAGATGGAAGATGCATCAAAGTACAGAAAAGCACTCCTATTGGAAGAAAGTAATGGCAATCAAAAACCGTTAAAATTACTAAATTAGCAATCCAAAATAGTGCTCCTCAAATGCAGCAGACTGATATAGGTCATCTGTAGTTAATTAAGCAGTTAAAGACATAGTGCCATAACTCTCCACATTCTGCTGCACTTTGAAATAGAAGCATGACCGTTACTACAACATTCAAAATCTTATAAACGTAAATACTTCTAACAAAAGTTAACACCCACCAATGCAAAGCCATCAATTTGATTCCATAAGCTCGAAACACTAGATATTTGTACCTTAAGCGAGAGCCTATCTTTCTAAAGCAATACAATATACATAGGCAAACAACCCAAATTAAACAGAAGTATACTTAGATGTGTATAAATATATATATGTATATATGTCTATATATATTGAACGGAAATCTACAAGAAGAAGAATAATTAAGCCACAGCGAACAGACCTGGGCTTGAGCCGTTTCAATGCGACGTCTAGCAAGAGGGAGGAACCGCTGCAGCAATGCCTCCACAATCAATTTCGCCGCGCTTCCTGCCTTCATCTTCTTACAGTTGCAGTGAAGTTCACTTCGATTTAACTCCTTATTTAATCAAGAAGAAAATATGAAAGCTCCAAAACCGGAAGCCAAATTACCAAAAACTTAGGGCTCCGTATAAGAAAATTACTAGTAGAAAGTGAGTGAAGATTAGGCTCCTCCTCAGAGGGAGACAGGTTAGATTCAATTAAAATGCGAATTAAAATAGGGAGAGAGGGAGAGATTAGGAGAAATACCTGAAATTAGGAAGCCATTGATATGTCCAAGGGAGGGTTTTAGGAGGATCTAGCAAAAACACCTTATGATTAGCTGTTGCCTTCTGATCGATGAATCTTCTTGTCGAACGTTAATGTAAACGGTAATAAGTGATGCCTCAGTTTTTTAATAATTAAAGAACAAGACCATGCCTCGTGTAAAAACAAATTGGTAAATGACACCAAAACGATGCGTTTTAAGGCTAAAACGAGTTGTTCGCCAGAAATAAAACGGCATCGTGTTGCGAATATCTATTGTTAACAAAATTCCCTGCAAACGCTAATAACTGCTGCGATTAATAAGAACTGTAGGCAATATTAAAAATGGCGGAGAAGGAACCAGAGGCGCGAGACGACCTCGCCGAATCGCTCAACAATCTCTTCACCAGCGTCTCCACCATGGTCAAATCGGAACTCGAGGTCTCTTTCCTTTAAAGCACGAAGCCCCAAACTTTTCCAAATCCTCTTCAAATCAACAACTGACGAATTTTTTATTTTCGATAGGGCACAAATAATCAGCTGGAGCTGCTAGAGAAGATGAACTTGAGAGTGGCGGAGGAATACGAGGGGTTCGGCGACGTGGCCGCCGGACTGAGACTGTTCGTCGAGCAGTTGAAGTCAAAGAGCGGCAATTTCGATGCCTACGTGCAACAGATCGATGCCATTGAGCAGCAAGTCACAGAGTTTGAAGCAGTCACCTCTGTCCTAGATCGACACGTTTCTTTGTTGGAATCGAAAGTCCAATCTGCCTACAGTCACCACCTTCCTCCGCCGCATCATCCACCTGTATAATCAAAACACAAAACTCCTCAGATTGTGTTTACATTTTCTTCCTTTTAACGTTTCAATTAATTGATGATTTCTTATTTGCTTTTTCCTTTTTCTGTTACTGTATTAATGTTGCGGGAATCATTATCTGGTGGATTTTATTGTAATTCGCTGCCTCTTTCAGATTTTTCTCCTTTTCCAAATAAACTTTTTTGATGAATGAAGAAATGTGCAGATTTTTTAGGAACAAGTGTTCTTAAGAGGGAGTTTGGGATTCGATTATTTTGCCGGGAGCTATTTTGAGTTTATTTTCATTTGTATAGAAGTTTATATAATTTGTTTAGTAATAAATTGTTGAAATGTATGTTTTTTTGAAGATTTTATTTTTATATTAATTAAAATAAAATTCAAATTAGATATTTGTTTGATGTTATATATGGGTTACAATTTTAAAAATTATATATGGATTACAATTGAAAAATACATATCTTAATCTATACATGAAAGAAAAAAATAATAACAAAACTAAAAGTAAATTCAAGGTACTATAACAAATTCCAACATTTTAACATGCTAACTAGTTTTGAATTCAAAATACAATCACAAGTTCTAATTGTTAAATATCATTTCCATCATGGTTAATCCAAATGGACTTCAATGCAATTCCTCTATAAAAAATGACTAAATTTAAAAAAAAAAAAATTGATTATATTCAAAATTATTAAAGTATAATTTATAATTTAGTTGATTGATTAATACAATTTTATTTTTCTTGAAATGCATTATCAAAATAAACTATCTCATCATAAATAAATAAGTTTTAAATGATTGTCATGTATTTTAATATTATTGATTCTTATATTACTCTATCAATTAATATACTATTCATATTTAATTATAAAATAATTATAACATTACTGTATAATTTTTGTATTTTATAAACTCTTTTTATATTGAAGTTTGAGTGCCGAAAGACAACATTGACATCTCAAACTATAGTTTAATGAAAAATCATATACTTTGTATCATTTTAACTTTGATAGTATTTTAAAATCTTTTTATCTTATTTATTAATATTATATGTTTTATTAATATTATAAGTATTTAAAATTTAACGAGACATCTCAATTATATTTTGAT
This sequence comes from Carica papaya, assembly GCF_000150535.2. Next base: position 2,838,717 of record NW_019014678.1, on the reverse strand, counting down.
GTTTATACTTAATTATTAATAATAATAAAAAATAAGTAATCTATTATGTGGCTATATATTTAAAAAAATTTAAATATTATTAAAATAGAAGGTTGATATAAATTAAATTTAATATTTATTATTATTATTGACTTAGAAAAACGCACATGTGCCAATATAAACTTTGGTGCAAGAGTCTTATATATATGTATATTTAAAATTTATGTATATATGAATTATTTTGAGTAATTTAACCATTAATAAAATATGACACAAGTCATATGGTATAAAATAAGATGTTTTTAAATATCGGGGAGCAGGCAACAAACGAAGGGTGGTCACAGTCCAAGCTACTTAAAGGGGCAGGTAGTCTGCCCATGAACCGACCCGGTCGACTCACGCAACAAACCGTGTCTTCCCCAGTTCCCGAAGTCTGTGCATTGCCTCTCTTTCTCTCTCTCTCTCTCCGTGTGCAGCCATGACCGTCACAACCATGGGCCCTCCGCCTCCCAGAAACCCCAACCCTGACGGTGAATCTTCCATCGACGCTCAACCTAAAGCCTCACATGATGAATCCACTACCTCCACAACGGTGGCCATGGGCCCACCTCCACTTTCACCTCCGAGAAACCCTAAATATTCCCATTTAGACGAACCACAGGAAGCAGAGCAACAACAGCCAAAGAAAGATTCAGTAGAGGATTCTGCTACAGCAACCGAGAGCTCGAGAGGCGCGCAGGCTGTGAAGCAGGGTACTGTTCCATACTCAATTCCCGATTGGAGTGGCCCCCCTTGCCACCATTTTTATATTGAAGTACTCAAGGATGGCTCTATTATTAGCCAACTCAATGTGTAAGCCTCATTTCTCTCTCTATAATTTAATTCAATATTACTACGAATTTCTCGGTGTTAAAGGAGTGTTTCGTTGCTAGATTATGTTTTGTAGTTTGGAAAACAAATTTTCTGAATAAGTAGGTGATGTATATCAAGTACATGATCGGACTGCAAGTAGCATAGGGATTCTAATTGTTAGATTTAGGCATATGTGTTCCTTCCCCTATCGCCCGAGATATCTTGTCATGCCCACAACTCATCCTCCACTTAACCCACCCTGACTCATGCACTTTTAGAAGAATCTAAATAACATCCTGCTAAATATGAAACGCAGCTTCTTGGCAAATAATGATCTGGAGTCTGCATCGTCTTTGTGCATAGGAAACATCAACTTACCGTGATCTTTACCATGTTAGATAGGATTTTCACATTCTCTAAGTACTAAATGTCGGATTTTCATGTAAAATTCCAACAAAAATCATTGATTTGTTTGAAACATAGCCTTACTAAATTTCCTTCTTTGAAATCTCTCTTTGATCTTCTCCTTCGTTCTGGACCATTTATTTTCTTTAGCCACTCTGTTTTCTCTCTTTTCTTATCACATCTTCTGTTTCTTCCTTTCTCATGAAAATATCGCATCAATTGAATATCCAATTCTGCCTAGTGGTTGTTAACACTTGAAGAGGCTTGTGGTACTTCTTTTCTTCTCAAAGAAGGAAATTCATTAAAGATGTATTCTTCAATCTCTATAGAATACAAGCTAATTGAACCTTGTATAGATCCTATACAGATGCTTAATTCTAACAATATGCCCCCCTTCTTACAGTGCTTGCAAAAAATGCTATATCCTATATCTGATATAGATATATAGGTCTAAAAAATATATTTTTCTTCTGGTTAGGTATCTTAATCTTTTAGGCGGTTGGTTTTATTTTGTGTTAATGGCGGTTTTGCAGGTTTGAGAAAGGAGCTTATATGTTTGGACGTGCTGATATTTGTGATTTTGTTCTTGAGCACCCCACCATCTCTAGGTTTCATGCGGGTAAATCTTATCGCTTTCTTACAAGTAGTGTTTTGATGCCAGGAAGTAGGTTAGAAATGAATGAATGCTTCCAATGTGACCCAATTCCTCATTATTATGGTCTATGGAACTTTATGTTTACAAAAAGTTTAATGTTAAAGAATAAAGAAATCGTTCATTTGTGGGGATCCAAACTTGTATTCTTGATATTGTGTTAGGTTTTTAATGAGATCATTGACATTAATGAAGCTATTGCGGTTGATTATCTCTTCCTTTCTGTTGCTAGTTCTTCAGTTCAACAATAGTGGAGATGCCTACCTTTATGATCTTGGCAGTACACATGGTACTTTTGTGAACAAAAATAAGGTATTATTTTGCAACTGAATTGCATTTAGGTTCATGTTACTACAATTGTATGCTTTTAAAGGTCTAGTGTCAACCAACTTTATGATGTCTTAGAAAATTGCTGTCTTAATTGATTGCAATTTAATCAGGTGAAGGCAAAGGTTTATGTGGACTTGCATGTTGGTGACGTCATTCGGTTTGGCTGGTGAGTTAATTGACTCAAGTTCAAATGTGATTCTTTTGCTATAGTCAAGTACATTTTTTCTGCCTACCTTTTTACATTTTTATTTTTTTCTATTAGTGTATTATTTATTTATCTATCTTGTTTCATGTTGCCTTCCTTTGTATATCTTATGAGGAAAAGAATTTATTGTCTTGAGAAAGTCAACTACAACAAAGAAAAAGTTAACAAACTATGCAAAATTCTATTGTAACCAACAATATCACTATTTATCCAAATGAATAGATTATGTAATTCAAACTACCTTTATATATTCCACAATCTGTTCTATAATGAATCCCCTCTATCTCTCGTATTTTCTTGAGCCCCTTAGAAGCATGATATCCCAACCAAGCCCTAATTTTCGTACCATCGAAACCAGTTACTAAGTTACAACTTAAGAAAAATCTCCAGAAGATGTTAAAACGGAAAATCAGGAGAAAGTAATTTACGGGCCTCATCCTTTTCCTTTCAGAGGAAGGATCAATTCACTAGGTGTTTACGAAAAATTTATTCTTTTTCTCTAGGTGTTTACGGTTATTCGTCTCCCCAAACTGTTATGGCCCCAGATGTGGGAGTTGGAAGGTGTTTTTAGATTGCTTATTAGTTTTTTTTTTAAAGAAAACTATAAGATAAAATATCCAATTCTAGCATCTTCAAGCTCTTTGCTCTAACTTTTGAATTTGGTAACATAAAATACTTGGTCAAATGACTTTATGAAGGTAGGAAAGAAGTAAACTATTTCTAACTTCTACATCATCTTGATATCCTCTTAAAATTAATATATACAATAAATTATAAAATATTTATATTTTTGTTAACTTTTATTAAAAAAACCACTTGCTTTTTGCAAACAGCACTTCATCCAAATTTTTTTATTTTCAAATAGGAACTTTCTAATTTAAATAATTTAAATCACTTTACTACTTTAAGCATCTTTTAGTAATCTTAAATACTCTGTTAGTCATAAGTATCATGACTGCAAATTCTTATGGCAATAGAAGCTTTTTTGTCTAATTTTCGGCCTTGACAAACTATGTTTAGAGCTTCAATGGTGAGAATCCTTCACTATCTTATTTTGAGTTTAGTTCAAATTGTAATTTCAGAAAGTGGGAATGACAATACAATATAAACATAATAAAATGTGGAATGTCTCGGAGTCAATTTTGTATCCAACTCAAGTTAGGTGTTTCTGTGATTCTGTCTTTGACAGGTGGGGATTAAAAAGACCATGGTTGTAGATCTAAAATATGAGTGAGCTTGATTTAGTCATGCATCAATCAGATAAATTTATGAATAACTTAAAATATATCAAATAACTAAGATGAAGTAATTGAATGGTAATAGAATAGGTTTGGGCCAAACGAAATATTATAGTTGGGTACTCTGGAACCTTTTCTATTTTTAAAATCTTCACTGCTTTTTTAGTAATGTAATAGCTTTGATATATGGGAAAAACCATCTTCAATCAGTTGGATCTGACCATCTTTTGTTAAACCTAAACTTCCAGTTTTATTATGTTCCTAAATAACTTGAATTCCATATTCCAAAAATAACTTAAATTTCCTATACTGCTTTATTCTTAAATAGTTACCAAAGTCTAAAACAGAAAGCAAAACACAAGCAGATGAGAGAAGTTATTTCTTCTTTCTCCTTTGGGAACCCCCTACTAGCTTTCCCAGTAAACAAATTTGGGACGGCTTCTTCTTCCTTCTTTTGATATTTGGGGCATAACATTACTTCTCGGCAAGCACCAAAAGATGGTGGTAATCGATTATGCCATATCAAGGCTCTTCTGCTCAGTGTCATTTCTTCTGCAACATAGGGTTCATCACAATTGTTATATAAACATCTTAAGCACCTCTCTCCTATCTCCACTCTACTTAATTTTTTAACCAACGATGGCCTTGAAGAACTGCTTGTAACGTTCCTTTGAAGAGAGCGAAAGCTGTTCCTTGCCAATCATACCACCTAGGAAGATTCATGGCTGTTATAAGATTGGTGGAGCTCCTGTAAATTGACTTCTAGAATGATGTATTCTTGTAATCTGTTGAGAAAATTTATATTTACTGTTGTGAGGTAAGGAAGGAAGTATGCTTGCTTAATTATTCAAGTGCTTCCGCCTCCGCCATACCTGTCTGACATATATTGACCAGTTATCTGAGTTTTTTGCTGCGTCAAAAGTACGAATCGTTAGGATTCAAAATTGTCCCATGATATATCAGGTCTTTCACATTACAATTTAAGTAATACAAGTGCATTTCCCTTCAAGTGAAAGATAGGAAGCCCTATCTTGTTCTTTTCGGTTGTTTATTGATGGTGAAAAAAATATTGACACTGGTTCAGCCATCCAGGCTGGGTAACATTACCATCAAAGTGGGGAATCCAGCTTAGAGAATTGACATACTTTCCCTCCCCCTCTTCCTATTTTGCACTATTGCTGGAGTCAATATGCTGCCTGCCTCCATGGTGATTGCTTCTAGCATCTGAAATGCTGGTCCCTCATGCCTTGTCTGCTGAGAATGTCCTAGAGAAGCTCTTGATTTGCGGTACGAGTTTGCACTGTCTCTCTTCCAAGTAAATGCAAAGTTTGAGAAAAAGCCTCAATTGTTGCTGCAAGGCCCCAATTTATTCCATGATGTCTGGCTTTGATACTAATATGTTATGGTCCTGGTTTTGGGATCTGTTGACGGGTTTGCTAACTGCGAATACTCCAACAAGCGTGAAGCTTTGCTTGTTTGTTTTCCAGCCCCAACAATTTATGTTAGGACTTATTGGAGGGAACTCTTTAATCTCAATAATTTGGAGGGAAATCTTCAATCTTTTAGACTTAGGGATTCGTAAACCTTTTTTCCCTAATAAATTCTGCACTCTTTTTTATCATATGAAGTAGCTTACATAAATATAGGGAAGAACTTAGTTACTGGTATGAAATTAGTACGATCTAATTAACCTGTATATAACTTAGATTTCCTATTTCTTTCTATTTCTTAAAGCTCCAATTTCCTATATTGCTTTATTTATAAATAACTCCTAAAGGCTAAAATAGAAACAAAAACTCAGGCAGAAGAGAAGAGTGATTTCTTTCTCCTGTGCCCAGGTTACTAGCCTATCCCAGCAAACCAATCTGCAGCTTCTTTCATTTCCTTATTCTTTGGATATTTGGGGCATGACACAAACTTCTTCCAAATGAAGAAAGACCACTTTGGATTGCTTCTCTATCCCAAATGGTCCTCCCAGGAAAATTTGGATATTCCTCTCTAGGATCTCTTTTAGAATTTTAAGCATAAAAATTGCCATTTGCATTGACCCTTGGAAAAAAAAACATCTTCAACACTGATTTGGTCATTTGCTTGTTATTCTTCATGTATCGTTTAGTGTCAGTTCTGTAAAAGAACCATGCAATTTGGTGGAGGTCAAGCTTTAAGAAGTTTCTCAATTGATAAGTGATGGTTTGACTGATGTGTAACATAAATCCGATAGGATTATGGAGGATACTTTTGATTTTTTTATTCAAGAATAGTATATTTTCAATTCTTTTGTTGGATAGTAATCATAATAATCAAGGGTGTTGGTGTCAAAATATTCATGCCTTGGCCATGAAGTTTCAAGTTCAGCAGCTGAGCTTTTTTCTTAACAACAGAATCTGGGTTATGGTTGCTAGTCGAAACTATCACAATAAACTGCATGCTAATGTTTGTTACTGTACTAAATATTAATCCTTAAAATTTTTTTTTTCTTTGGTGAAAAATATCCCAGTCATTTTCTTTTCTGTTTAGTTGGAGGAAAATATGTGTTCTAACTATTCTCCAATTTCTCTTTTGTAGTTCAACTCGGTTGTTCATTTTTCAAGGACCACCTGAGTTGATGCCTGCAGTAAGAATTCTGCACCTATTTCAATTTGTTGTTTGTCTGTTCATTTCAACGATTGTTTTTTTTTTTTTTTCTGCTCCTTATATCTGTTAGCTGTTCAGTGGAACTGAGAAACTTTTTTGTTAGTGCTGTCTTTTGCAATGAGATCTCTTTACAATAATCCCCCCAACCCCTCCTTTCTTTTGCTTTAGATTTTGAACCATCTTAAAATGATAGAGGATCAATAATTTTAGAAGTCATGGCATTTGAGCTTACCTTGGATGGTATGTGACCATATTGAAGCCTCAAAGAAATTAGTTGTTGTCTAGTCTTGATTTGATCACCTGGATTTCCGTTTATCAGTTATGTGTGAAGGAGGTGATGATGCGTAGTCTTTTCTCTCCTTATAGAAGAGGGACATGTGCTTAATGTGATCAACATGATCTAATAGCATTGAGGTAGTTTTACATATATAATCTTTTGCACATGATTGGTGGCCCCTTGCGCCAACACATCAATATAATTCTTTTACTTTTATCTCAAAAAATAAAAATAAAAAAGGTTTGCTAATGCAATTTATTTCTTTTTTTTTTGTTGCTACAATTCTAATAATCGTCTTATTTGTTATTTATTGTTGTTATTTTTTACTGTAGGAGGCAGACTTGAAAATTATTAGAGATGCCAAGAACAGAGAAGAGCTGTTTGATCGAGAAGCTTCACTTCGACGAGCAAGAGTCGAAGCATCTCTAGCGGATGGTATTTCATGGGGGATGGGAGAGGATGCTGTTGAAGAAGCTGAGGTTTGTCTAATCACAATTTTCTTTTAGTTTTGATAGATGCCGTTGTGTCTTTTATTTTATGATTCAATGTCCTTTTTCCTTAAAAAGTGTTTGGATGTGCAAGGCTTCATATGCCATTTTATTGCCCTGGTTTCCATTAAAGGTAAATTGTATAAAAATGCCATATACTTTTATAGATATCTCAGATTAAAACCTAGGCTTTCAATTACTCCTTTTTAGGAGTTACATTTTTGAGACATATCAAATTAACATCTGCTGTCACTTTTCTGATAAAATATGCTGGAACTCAATTTTGACAGGTTTTGTACAGTTAGCTAGTGATTTATCAGTTTAATTGCTTGTTCTTGAGCATATTGATTTAAGTAACACAGTATTAAATGTATGACTCAATTTTCAATTTATTTTATCAGAAAAGTGATTGACGAATGCTAATTTAAGACATTTGAAACATATATTTATCCTAAAAAATTTTAATTAAAAAGTGAAGATCTTAGTTTGAGAGACTGATAAAAGTACATATAATTTTACGTAATTAGTCTTTTATTTCTTTTCCTTATAATTTGATGATTGCATGATTTTTTTTAGTTTCCTTGGTAGTACCACCTTAATAAATGATTTGTAGGGTTTGTTCATATGTGCATTAACAATTTAATGAATACAACTTTTCCCTGTTTTCATAAAATTGCAACTCTTGAAATTAAAGCAATTTTCATTTACTGCCTTTTATATTTATAGTTTTCTTTCCCTCTAGAATTTAGACATACTTTTTGAAGATAATTTTGACATTATTTTGGATACTTAGGATGACAGAGATGAAGTTACTTGGCAAAAATACAAAGGACAGCTTACGGAGAAGCAGGAAAAAACCCGTGATAAAATAATTAAAAGGACTGAAAAGGCAAGTAATTTTTATATTTAATAGTGTCTAATTTTATCTTAACACTTGTTTCTCTTTTCTCTTGTGCATTAGATTACTTTTAGTTTTTATATACTCGCTCATACATATCATTAACAATTCATTTTTGTATTTCACAAAAAAAAATGCATTGTTTTCTAAACTTCAAAAATGCATTTATTTACTTTTCAGTTCAGAGTTCCTGGCTATGCAATTTTGGTTGCTTGTCATTTTTTGTCCACCTCTTTCTTCTAAGGAGAAGGAAAAGAAATTAAATGGCAATCCTTAAGAGACATTTGCAGACAATGTCCCATGAACACAAAGAAAGATATACACATAAACACCTTGTTTAGTTCAAAGGCTCCATCAGTAATCAAGGGAACAGCTAGGTCCTCATGGATGATGATGCTCATGCTATTATTTATCTGATTCAATGTGATCAAGATTTTTTTTTGTTCACTGGGTTGCTTTCAGACATGATACAGTAGCCATTGAAGTTTCATTGGACAATGGTGCTGTGTTAAATACTGATAACAAGTACTTAAATGCTTTCAACCAACAGCCTCTACCCGGGTTTGGTTACGTCTTGTTCTCCATAGTTGGTCTACAGTTGTATTCCTGTCTTGATCAGATTCTAAAAATTTACTTAAGCAAAAAAAGAAAAAGTTCTTAAACACTTTCTAGCTTGTAGACAGTTTCGACTTTTCTGCCAATTCTGGCAATCATTTACTTATTATCATATGTTTTTTAGGCTAAAGTGAACAACATAAAATTCTTTTTTTCTTTTCATGTTATAAAACATTTTCTGCATTCCTTTCGACAGGGAGAACTAAAATCCAAGTGGTAAAACTTTTAAGTTTTTCAAAAAGGTTTTTTAAAGACTTTTTAGTTCTTTAGTTGGGCATGTTTTTGCAAATTTTTTCATAATTAAATTAAGTTTTGAAAATTTCCTACCTGCGATCTGTATTAATTATAAAAGTGTTCTTCTTGATGCAGATTGCTCACATGAAGAGGGAAATAGACGCTATTCGTGCTAAAGACATTGCTCAAGGTGGATTGACACAAGGACAACAAACACAGATTGCTCGGAATGAACAAAGAATAAACCAGGTAAGTTATTGTAAAAAAGCCAGTTTTCACGTGTATAGGAGTCTAATCTGAATGTTTTCTTCATAATACACGTTATTTTCCTTTCCTTGCTGGCAAATGGTTCTTTTTTAATGGGTGTTTTCGAACAATTTTATAGCTCATGGAAGAGCTTGAAAACTTGGAGGAAACATTAAATGATAGCATCCGAGAAAGTATTGGAGCACGTTCTGGAAAGATGTCTCGTTGGAATAGAAAAGTAACGGCAGAAGATGATGATGAATTTTTGAGGTAAAGTTTGCTAATCTCTATGTGGAGTTTGTGCTGAAAACAGCCATTTCTGAAGATTCACCAGATGGCTAAACATGCGTTCAATGTTCTAGTTGCATATCCTTGCTAAGATGATTGAAACATGTAAAACCTCCAGCTGATGATTCTATTTTTAAATCTATGTAGTCTACTATATGTGCTCTAGGCAATACATCCTTAAAAAAATGATAATCATGAAAACCAGGTTAATTTCTCCCTAGAGTTGCTTTTTTTGCATGGGAAGCAAGTAGAGAATGCATCTTGACAATTGATAAACTTAAAGCTAGGAGGTTGGTCATTTCCAACCGGTGCTATTTGTGTGTGGCTAATGAGGAAAACTGTGTGCATGTTCTGCTGCGGTGTCCTGTGGCTTCTGGGTTGTGGAATGCTATTTTTAGTATGATTGGTGTTAGCTGGGTGATGGCTGGATCTATTAGGGAGGAATTGTGGGCTTGGGAAGGGATTCATTTAGAAAGAAAGTTGAAAAATCTAATTCCTTTATGCTTGTTTCGGATTCTATGGAAGGAGAGAAATTCTAGAGTTTTTGAGGGTAAAACTAATGATTTGTATAATTTGAGAGATAGGTGGTTGCATTATTTTGGGTTTTTATTATTAGAGCATGACATGATTAGTGATGTGGATTTTGGGCATGTCATTAATTCACTAACTACATTGTAAAGCTTTTGTATAGGGGCGGTAACTCCGATTGTTTGATACCATGTTAATAGATTTTCACACTTTTTATTTATAAAAAAAAAATGAAAACCAGGTTAATGGATAATGTGCCCTTAATTCTGGTTGTCCAGTGATGATGATGAATTCTATGACCGGACAAAGAAGAAGCATTCTATTAAAAAAAGCAGTGAAAGTCAATCAATAGAAACTGCTGATACCCTTCTCGATAAGAGAGATACCATCATGAAAGAAATGGAAGAAAAGAAAGACATGCTTTCAACTGAGAAGAACAAAATATCATCAGAATCTGCTGCCAAAACTGAAGCTGGAGATACACTTGATGCTTACATGTCTGGGCTTTCATCTCAGTTAGGTGGGAAATTCTCTTTTGAATTGCTGTAATTTCAATTTTTTCCTCCTTTCTGATTTATGATTAAATGCTTTTTAAACAAGTTTCTCAGCGCTCATTGCTGATTTTTGATATGTCATATCAGTGCTTGATAGGACTGTTCAACTTCAGAACGGACTGTCTTCACTTCAGTCTGAGCTAGATAGAATCCTGTACCTGTTGAAGATTGCTGATCCAACTGGGGAAGCTGCTAAGAAAAGGGATTCACACCTGCAAGAGCCTAAGCCTAGCAAAGCAAAAACACCATCTACTGCCATGAAAAAGCCACCTCCCAAAGAACCAAAGAGGAGCTGTGGATCTGGAGAGCTAGTTAACATCTCCATGCACCAAGAGGGAACTGCTGATTTGTCCCTGGAGTCAAGCAAGAAGCCTGAAACTGAAGAGAGAGCCAGTGATTCAGCTGAGAAGAAAACTGTTACGTACACTGTGACAAAACCCCAATGGCTGGGTGCGGTTGAGGATAAAGAAATGAAAGAGACCAAACATGAACCAGAAACTTCGAAGATTCTTGAGCCGGATGAATTTGTAGATTATAAAGATCGCAAAAAGGTACTTGGTAATGTTGATGGACCACAGCCTAAGTTGGACGCAGGGATTGAAAATGCTGCCCCTGGCCTGATTATAAGAAAAAGGAAGCAAGCAGAGAAACTTGAAGGCATTGAAAACACAGCTCCTGATCGATCAACCTCTTCCTCTGAGGGAGCTGAACTCATAGCACATGACGCAGTGGCATTGTTACTGAAACATTCAAGGGGATATCATGCAGAAGATGACGAAGGGAAGTATGAAAGCCAAGAATCAGTTGGTGAAAATCAACCTGGTAAGGATCAGAAAAAGCTCAAGAGAGTGCTTGGTCCTGAGAGGCCTTCGTTTATTAACAACAATGTGGACTATGAATCTTGGGTTCCTCCCAAAGGTAAGCTATATCCCTTCTACCTTCTGTCTTTAGTGGATTGTGCAATGGAATTTGGGAAATAATGTCTTCAATGCAATCCAGTAGTAAAATTTCATATTGTGCATGTATTGCTCAATCATGATTTTTGGAACTTTATATTTTCATATAGGACAATCAGGAGATGGCCGAACATCTCTTAACGAACGCTATGGGTATTGAGTTCACGTGAATATTTATGGTCCAGAATTTGAGTCTGTAGCCTTTTGGAGAAAGAAACGGCTTCAAGAGGTCACATGTAACTCAAAGGTGAACTGGAGACATTGCTAAATGTACTTAGGTTCCTTGTGGAAATATGCAGCAGGCCCTTTTGGGCACTCATGGCCAATGGCTAGCTTACATTTGATCAGTTTCTTACTTGAAAAGATAATTTTGTTTGCAGATTCCATTAAGAGGAGAAACAATAGCGAGAATATGGTGACAATCTACTGGAAAAAAGAAATATGACATGCGCTTATTGTACAATAATGTACAGAAATCGAAAAAGGAGGAGAAAGTTGCAATTTTTGCTTGAACTAGTTCTTTTTAGAACCTTTTTTTGGAGTCCACCTGTTAATATATACATATATATAGGTATTTATGTTTATCCTACTGTACACTAAAGGTTGGGTTTCAGTTCGCATATCATATTTTCTTATTTCTCATTCATTTCTATTTAATTACAAACTTGCCGTTGACTGTCGTCCTAAATTTTCTATAAGCTGGAGGTCACTCCCGTTTGCATGTGGTTTTTAAAAACTACATTTCTTATTGGCTTTTAGAAAACACATTCTTCTACGTTTATGGCCTTTGTTTTTGGAATTTTAATCTTTTCTGCCTGTTACTTGCAGAAGAAGATGAAGAAAAAGAAAAAGCCGCAGCCTCTTTTTGGTAATTTCGTCATGCACTCGCGATATATATAATTAAGTAAATAATCGGGAAAAAAAGGGGAGCAAAACGGTGTAGTTTTGAAAATGCAGGATTTCTCATAGGTGATCATTATATATAATAAAAAAGGTCAAAAATATCTTACTGAGTTTCGAATATTTATTTATTTATTTTTTTTAAACTAAGCTCTTACATATTTTTGGTCTATTTTAATAATATATTATCAAATTTTTATCAATTTAACCTTCAGCATTAATGATTATTTTTATCATAACATATTAGTGATGATATAATATATGACGTGACAGAATTGAGAGTTATATTAATAAAAAATTAAAAATATAGAATTAAAATAGATTTTAAAAAAATAGTAGAAAAACTTGGATTAAAAAAAAAATCAAATAATACTGGGGCTCATAGAGTATTGTATCTTTTCTTAATACTTTTTTCATTTTTATTAATTTTAATTGTATAACTAAAAAATAATAAATGGCAAATAAGAGACATTTTTTTTTACAGGGGATTAACACATGCATTAAATTAGATAAAACATTTAAGACAATTTTTTTTATAAAAATTATGTCATTTTTTTTAAGTTTATTGAGATAATCTAACTAAAAAAAATTATTTTTATATAATATTTTTTTTACTTTAATACGTTATATCTCGCTAGAATAGCTGTAATTTCATTAATACAATAATGAGTTAAATGATATATTTTATTAAATTAAACATTATGGATCAAAATAGTTAGAAAATGATGAATTCTTTAGTCTTAATAAGATTTGAGTTAGTGAGTTTTCAATATTTAATTTTTTGTTCTTTTTATTCTCTATTTTTGTTTTCTTAAAGAAATTGTAAATGAAACATAATTAAAAAACAAGGTTATGAGCTACCTCTCTCTCGTTCATCTTAATTACTTGTGTGTGTATTGTTCATATAAAGTCTAGGAAAAAAATTTGATATAGTTTAGAATACCTTTATTAAAATATCTTGTACAAATTTACTTAGGGTAATTTTTTTTTTTTTTTTTTTTTTTTTTATGTATATAAGGTAATTTTAATTATAAAAATTAATTATTTACAAGTAGACCAAAATATCTTATAAAACTATGTATTATTTAATTTTTTTAAATCTAATCATTTATATATATTTTTAGTTATTTTATTTATATTTTTTTATTTTTTCTTATTATATATAATCATTACCGATGAGATGACATTACTGTTCTCGTTATTTTTGTCAAATCTACTTGATCACACATTTGATGGAATTAACTGAATTTGTTTCTTTATGTATAATTTATATAACTATGATGTGTATTCATCTTTTGATTCTTTGGTTCCTTAATTCCTTTTTTCTAGTTACATGAAAAATTAATTATGTAATATTAATTATAAAAATCAATGAGAAGTATGAAAATTTACAAGATGTCTTCCTATTTTCAACAGGAAGTACTAGTGGGGTTGTCCATTGAACTGGCTGTAATGATCTGCTCATTTTCAAGTTATGTACTAAAAAAATTGCATAATAAACAAGAACCTCGAGAACCAATTGAAGGACTTAAGAAAAACCCACCCTACCACATCCACCAAACCAGGTCACGATGCTACCCAAAGAATGAAACATATTTCCATTACAAATGAAACAAATGTACTCTCAATTTGCTCTTAAAAACTGAATTCTCAGTTTGCGGATTGAAATTTAGATTGACAGGTCCAAAATTCTCCATTATTTACCTTGGCAGCATAACAAGAAGCACCAAAAATATCTGCATCATCTGGAAAGGACAAGCATCACATGTCACATGCAAAAGCATAGGGTTTAAGGCACTGTATAATATAAATTGATTAGGATATGGAGTCGATTTCAAGATTTATTATGGTCTTGCACTGAGTTCATTGGGGGATTGTTGGTTCGGTGTCAGCCCCTTGAACTCTCAATTTCCGATTATTCTCTATCTAGCTAGGACTAAGGAGGTTCTAGTAGGGGATTATGCTGATGGAACTATTGTGGGACACTTTGTAATTTACTATTGTGTGCAATCTGAACAATTGGAAGGTTCATTTAGTGACTGCGTTACTGGATTTTTCTAACTCCTGGTAAGCTACTTCCCGATTAGAATGATCAACCAGTGTTAACTTGCACAAAACATGTTTATTTTCTGTGAAATCCTTCTACCACCCTATCATAATCAAGTTGTGGATAGGCTTCCATGGAAGCAAATAGGGAAGAGGAAACCTTCGCCTCGAAGACTGCTGGGGTCAATTCCTGTTATGGATAACTTGATGAATGGTAGAACTTTGTTAATAGGTGCCCAAACAACAATAAACACCTGAGCAATCTACTCCTACGGTCTTTGGAGACCAAAAAGTTGTGGGATTTTGCCCTAAACTTCCACAATGTTAGATGGGTTGTCCTTTGGATTTTATAAAAAGAAATGAATGGAAGAGCTTTTGAGAACATCGGTTCCAAAACCCTTTGTATTTTGCTCAGAGCCCATCTCCCCACTGATGAAGATCTTGGGAACCTCATACTTGTCTTCTTTGTTTCATAATCAAATATCTTCTTTTGAACTTTCTTGTTCTTTTACTATTTTGGAATTATTATTTTTTGTTTATTTTTAGTCTTTTTCTTTTTCTTTAAATTGGAAATCAAATTATTTTTTTCTCTTTTATTTAGTTTTTGCTTTTTCCATCCCTCCATTTTGTAAAATAGATTTTTACACTTTTTTTTTTTATTTTTTATCTTTTAACATTTTTAAAGTATTCTAATTTTATCAATGAAAAATGTTGGTGATCGTTTTACTAAATTTTTTCACAATAAATCTGAAATCATATCGTGACAATTTAAAATATTTAAAATTGATTATTCAATAAATTAAATAAAAATATAAATTACCCATAATATTGTACTGATTTTCACATAGTTTTATAACGTACAGATATCACATTATATAATATTTTATATATAATATGTGTATATGTAGTATGTATAAATACAGTGACAAAATCTTGTAAATGCAATGACCTATTTTAGTTTTCTTTCTATGCTTTTTCACAAAATCTTAAAATCATGGTAATAGCATTTTACAATTAGTGTTCCTATATGTTGCTTAAGATAAATATATATGTCAATCATTTTTTACTGAACAATTAATATCTTATTATTTTTATAAAATATTATAGATTTGAGTTGAATTGTATATTTTTATATGTGCATTTTTACATATGATAGTTAAAAAATTATGTTATAATTGATATAAATTTAAGTTGGTGATTCTTAGTCAGGGAAAATGCAGATAGTTTTGAGGGCATAGCTCTAGCAAAATTGCCGACAACCATTGCTTTGTTAATGATACTGGAGATGATAAAAGTAGAACTATATCTGGAGGATAAGACGACATCTGCAGATACATGCCAAAAGTATGCTGCCATAAAATAAAGAGAAGATTAGTATTTGCCAGTACGCTGCTCATCTTCACCTATTTGCAGGAGACTAAATCAACTATAGTGCTTAAACCTTCTTAAGTAAAAATTTACTTTTAAAAAGATTATTTATTATGTGGGTTGCAAAGAATGCGCAAGTAAAGTAATTTGTAAAAGATCGGAACTTTAAAGAAAATAAATTTAAAATTTAAATACGGAAGCGATTAATCGAGTTAGGGTTTACATTTCTTACATAATAATTTAGAATGCCTAATAGAGTTACAAGAATGTCTTTCCAAAAAGTCAAACGATAGATTTTAAAAAATGACTAACCGGTTTCCAGCTCCATGGATAACTTATAATTATTCTCAAAAATTTTTAAATTACACAAAATATCAAATTACCGATTATTAAGCTTCAATTCCATAACAGGAAATGAAGTAGGAGATTCTTATCCGAATCGATATTCGAAACATCAAACGTTCTACTGCGCCTACTAGTGGTCCCCAAGTTTTCTGAATTTTTATGCGGAGATTAAAACACGCTTCACGTACCTAAAAATATCCTAAAAAATCTAAAATCGGTGTTAAAAATATTTTCTGTCCAATTTTAAAATTCAGCACGACGGCACCGTCATGCTCCGGCGACGACGGTTTACCTTACCCTGGCCATTTTTTGCTGGTTTCGACAAGTTTTATACTCATCCCTGTGAGAAAATACATTAGGGGCCCTCGGTTAGCTGTAAAAAGTTAAAAAAATAAAAACTTACCAGCAGCGAAATTTTTCGGTGCGGCAGCTCTACCGGCTCACCTTCGTGGTTGAGTGTTTTTCTTCGGCCAACCTGTAAAAAGCAGAATGGTGAACACAATGATGAAAAAATTGCACGAAAGGAGAAATAAAAAACGAAAACGGGCGCATCGAAGACAATTTCGGGTTTTGCCTGCAGTAGTGCTCCCAGGCTTGACTTATGATTTTTAGCTCATCCGCCGTTTCTTTTGTTCTGATTTGGCCATGTGGGTATTCAAAATTAAATTTCGAGTGGATAAGAGAATTTTTACCTTTTTTGGAGGTCGAAGGTGGCTCCGATACGGCGGTGAGCAGCTATCGACTCCCTTCTCCAACGGGAGACTAGCAGCTAGGGTTTGAGTTCGGCGTGATTCGACATGTTTATACATGTCTCCCTTAAATCTTGGTCTTTCATCGCATTTGATCTCGACCATCCAATCGCGTTTAAAGATAAAATAAATTTAAACTGTTCATTGTGATTTAATCTCGACCGTACAATCGTGTTTAGAGAAAAAACGAATCTAAACCGTTCATCGCGTTTAATCATGACCGTTCGAATGCACCTGAGGAGGGAACAAATCTGGACCGTCCATGAGCGTGGGAACGCATTCGAGCCGTTCGATCGGGGGCACGGGGATTGCTAGTGTGGCCTCCCACGTGGCACCGAGTTAGCGTGCCTTGCCACGATGCGTGCTTCAGTTCGTTGAGGCTATTGATTGTGCAGTCCTACGTGACGTAATTTTGTAATTATATTTTGACACCTAGTTTTTTATTTTTTAAAAAAAAATACTCTCCAAACCCAAATTTTCACTCATTTTTTCCAAAATTATTTTTAATTTCATCATCAACTTATTTTTTTCCTAATTTCACATTAAATAAAAAATTTATTAATTTTAAAATTATATTTTTATATATTTTTTAAAATTTTAAAATTAATTTCTGGTCAAATTCCGGATTCGGGTATTACAACTCTCTCCCTCTTAAAAGAAATTTGGTCTCTCACATTTGTCTCTCTCTCATTCAATCAAAGAATTGGAGATACTTAGCGAAGCCAAGCCGAATAGGCTTTTTTATGTTGAAAGCCCCAAAACTCGCTTCGCGCAAGACATTGTTTAAGAGGCTCTGAAGTCTGATTCTAACTCCCATATGACCTCTCTCTATGTGTGATTCTGCCATAGGACCTTAATGAAGAAAATTTTCTGGTTGCGGAGTACTCTGCTCTTTTGGTCCAGAATACCCATTGGTACCTCATCATAGGACAAATCTTCTTGGAGTGAAAAGAGCTCGTGGGCTAAGATGTGAGAGGGGTCCGAGTTATACTTGCGTAGCATGAACACATGAAACACATTATGGACCTTGGATAGTTCTGGAAGTAGTGACAGTTTGCAGGTAACAGTACCAATTCTGTCTAAGATTTCAAATGCCCCTATAAATCGGGGATTTAGTTTCTCTTTCTTGCTAAACCTACTAATTCCCTTAAAATGAGTGACCTTAAGAAACACTCAATCACATTTCTCAAATTGCAAATCTCTCCTTCAGGTATCCACATAACTCTTCTGTCTACTCTGAGCCGTCTTGATGTTATTCCAGATCTTAACTATTTTGGCCTTAGTCTCCTCCATAAGATCTGAGCCGAAAAATTTTCTATCACCCACCTCTTCCCAATAGATCGGTGATATGTATGGACAATCATATAATGCCTCATACGAAGCTATGTCGATACTTTCTTGGTAGCTGTTATTGTAGGCGAATTCTATTAAGGGTAAACGATCATCCTAATAGCCCCCGAAGTCAAGAACACAAGCTTGGAGCATATCCTTAAATGTGTGGATTGTCATTTCTGATTGTCCATCAATGTGAGGGTGGAATGCAGTACTAAGAGACAATTTCGTTCTCATGGCTTGCTGAAAACTAGACTAGAATCGAAAAGTGAACCTCGGTCCCTATCGGATACTACTGCCACTAACACTCCATGTAACGTGACTATCTCCCGAATATACATGATTGCTAGCTTATCCAATGGGTCGATCATCTTGATGGCCAAAAAGTGAAAAGACTTGTTGAACCGGTCAACAATTACCAAAATAACATCATGTTTCAAGCGTGTCTTAGGCAATCCTGTCACAAAATCCATTATAATGTGTTTCCACTTCCACTCCGGAATCGATAATAACTGAAGTAGCCCACCTGAGCGTTGGTGCTCTACCTTAACTTGCTGACACACCAAAAATAAAGTCGGTCACCTCTCTTTTGATCTCGTTCCACCAAAATTGTGGTCTAATTCTTTGATACATCTTAGTACTTTCGAGATATATAGCAAACTCTAAACTATGAGCATCTGTCATGATGTCCTTTTTCACATCACTATCACATGAAACACACATCATGTCCTGAAATCTGAGCAACCCACCAGTAGAGACTCGAAATTCTGAATTTACTCCCTGTTCTGCATCTTTCCTAAGGGTTGCTAGGGTGGAATTGACGAATTGGACTTCTGAATCAACTCAGGTTGAATAGTCAGGTGGGTCAAACATAAAACTCTTTTCAGGTCCTGAAGTCGTACCTGTTATGAAGCCCCTATTAACCTGCATTTTGAAACCATTAGGTGAGCTAATATACCTGCACTTTTTCTGTTGAGTGCGTCAACTACCACATTGTCCTTACTCTGGTGA
>NW_019014678.1:2790753-2802906 GCF_000150535.2 Carica papaya | reverse complement strand
GCAAACCTAAGAAAAAAATTTGTAGAGATCTCGGTAGTTCAAGACTTCGCGAATGTGTTCCTAATGAATTTTTGAGATTACCAGTGAACAGCGAAGTTGAATTCACCATAGACCTTCAACATGGGACGCAACCTCTCTTAGTTTTTTCTTACTGCATGAGTCATGTAGAGATGAAAGAGTTGAGGAAATAGATCGCGAAATTGCAGGACAGTGGGTTTATCCGACACAGTATTTCTTCTTGGGGTACTGGAGTCACATTTGTAAGAAAAAAGGATGAGATATTAAGATTACATATTGACTACAGGGGATTTAACAGGGTCGCGATCTACAACAAGTACCCCTTCCCCATGATCGATGACCTTTTTGATCAGTTGTAGGGTGCCTAGGTCTTCTCTAAAATAGACTTACGTTCAGGTTACTATCAGATAAAGATCAAGACAGAAGACATTCTCAAAATAGCTTTTCGAATCAGGTACGGACACTATGAGTTCCTGGTCATGTTATTTAAACTAACCAATGCACCAGTCATCTTCATGGATTTGATGAACATAGTTTTCAGACAATTCCTAGATCTGTTCGTCATTGTATTTATCGATTATATCCTGATCTATTCAAAAAGCAGAGAGGAACACGTTTACCATCTAACTCAGCTTTTGCAGGTTCTCAGAGAAAAGAAGTTGTATGCTAAGTTGAGTAAGTATGGATCTGGCTCAAGCAGACTACCTTCTTAGGGCACATCATATCAAGGGATTGAGTGTCAGTGAATTCCAAAAAAGTTGAAGCAGTGCTCAGCTGGGAAAAATTAATCTCAGTCAAGGAGATTCGTAACTTTTTAGGGATGACAGGTTATTACCACAGGTTCGTGGAATGATTTTCTAGTGTAATTACTCCTTTGACTGGGCTCACAAAAAAGAACGTCAAGTTTGAGTGGAATGAAGACTTTAAAATGAGTTTTTCAGAACTAAAGAAGCGGTTGACCATTGCACCTGTGTTGGCCTTGCCGAGCGGGACATGAGGATATATAGTTTATAGTGATGTCTTCTACTTGGGATTGGGTTGTGTTCTGATGCAGTATGAGAATGTCATAACTTATAGGTCCAGGCAGTTGAAGAGTCATGAGAAAAAAATTACCCTACTTGTGACCTAAAACTTCCCACGATTATCCACGTCTTGAAGACTTGACGCCATTAGTTATATGGGGAAGCTTTTTAGATCTATACCGATCATAAGAACTTGAAACACATATTTACTCAAATCTATCTCAACATGCGTCAAAGAGGATAGATAGAACTCCTCAAGGACTACAATTATAATATCTTGTATCACCCGGATAAGGGCAACGTGGTAGCCAATGCACTCAACAAAAAAAGTGCAGGTATATTAGCCCAGCTAATAGTTTCATAATACAGGGTAATAAAGGCCGCACAACATGTACGACTTCAAGACCTAAAGAGAGTTATATGCTTGGCTCATCTGACTGTTCAACCTGAGTTGATTCAAAGATAAAAAAAGTTTAATCCACCGATTCCACCCTAGCACCTTCAAGAATTATGTAAATAGGGAGTAAATTTAGAATTTCGAGTCTCTGCTGATGGGTTACTTAGATTTCAGGACATGGTGTGTGTTCCATATGACAATAAGTTGAAAAGGGACATCATGACAGAGACCTATAACTCAAATTTTGTCATACATCCCGAAAGTACTAAAATGTATCAAAGTATGCGATCTCGATTTTGATGGAACGGGCCGACTTTGTGTCCAAGTGTTTGGTATGTCACCAAGTTAAGATAGAGCATCAACACCCAGGTGGGCTACTTCAGCCATTACCAATTCCGGAGTAAAAGTGGGAACACATCACAATAGATTTTGTGACAGAATTATCTAGGACACGCTTGAGACATGATGTCATTTAGGTAATTATTGACCGGTTCACCAAGTCTTCCCACTTCTTGGACATCAAAATGACCAACCACTTGGATAAGGTAGCAAGAATGTATATCCAAAAGATATGCAGGTTACATTGAGTGTCAATGATAGTAGTGTCCGACAGGGATCCCAGGTTCACTTCTGAATTCTGGTCTAGTTTTTAGCAAATCAGAAATGACGATCCGCACACTCGATGATATACTCCGAGCTTGTGTTCTTGACTTCAAAAGCTATTGAGATTTGATCATTTACCCCAAACAGAGTTCACCTACAATAATAGCTACCAAGTAAGTATCGGTATAGCTCCGTACGAGGCGTTATATGGTCGTCTATGCAGATCATCGATCTGTTGGAAAAAAGTGGGTGATAAAAAATTATTATGTTCAGATCTTGTGGAGGAGACTATAGCCAAAATAGTTAAGATCAGGAAGAACATCCAGATGGCTAAGAATAGGCAAAAGAGTTATGCAGATACCTGGAGGAGGGATTTGGAATTTGATAAATGTGATCGGGTGTTCCTTAGGGTCACTCCTTTCAAGAAAATCAGTAAGTTTTGCAAAATGGGAAAACTAAATCCACAGTTTATTGGACCATTTGAAATCTTATACAGAATTGGCACCACCGCCTATAGATTGGTACTTCCTCCAGAACTATTCAGGGTCCCTAACGTATTTCATGTGTTCATGATACGCAAGTATAACCCGGACCCCTCTCACGTTTTGGCCCACGAGCCCCTTTCACTCCAGGAGGGTCTGTCCTACGAGGAGGTACCGGTGGGTATTATGGACCAAAAGAACAGAATAATCCGTAACCAGAAAATTTCTTTTGTTAAGGTGCTATGACAAAATCACACATATAGAGATGCCACATTGGAGCTAGAATTAGATTTCAGAGCTCAGTATCCCCAACTGTTTGATTGAGTGAGAGAGAGAGACAAAATTTTTTTTAAGGGGGGAGAGTTGTAATACACAGGACCAAAAATTTAGTCCATGATTAATTTTAAAAATTAAATTAATATATAAAAAATATAAATTTTAATTTTATAAATTTTGATTTAATATAAAATTAGGAAAAAATAGGTGAATGATGAAATTGAAAATAATTTTGGAAAAATTTAGTAAAAATTTAGGTTCGAGGGGCATTTTTGAAAAAAAAATCGAAAACTAGGGGTCAAAACATAATTTAAAAAAAATGCACCACATAGGGTCGCCCAGCCAGTACCCCCGACGAACCGGAGTGCGCCGCGTGGCAGGGCACACTAACTCGATGCTACGCAGGATTTACGCTGTTAATCCGCGTGCCCGCGATCGGACGGTCGAGATGCATTCCCGCGTGCGTGGACGATCCGGATCCGCCTCCTCCTCAAGCGCGATCAGACGATCACGATTAAATACGATGAACGCTCTAAATTCATCCCCTCTTTAAACGTGATCATACAGTCTAGATCAAATCGTAATGAACGATTCAGATTCATTTCCTCTTTAAACGCGATCAGACGATTGAGATCAAACGCGATGAACGGTCCAGATTTAAGGACGACGGGTATAAATATCTCACTTCACACTGAACCCTAACCGTAGCCGCCAATCCCCCGTCAGAGAAGAAGAACTAGACGCCGGAGAATGAAACCGATTGCCGCCCCCCGCCGCGCCGGAGTCACCTCCGACTGCCAAAAAAGATTAAAAAAATTTTATTCGCTCGAAATTTAATTTTGAACACTCCCATGGCCAAATCGGAGCAAAAAGACCAGCGGATGAGGTGAAAACCATAGGTAAAGGTCGACGTCGCTGCCGCAGAAAAAACCAAAAATTGCCTCCGATGAGCCTCTTTTCAAGTCCCGTTTCGTGTAATTTTTTCACCATTGTATTCACTATTCTGTTTTCTACAGGTTGACCGAAGGAAAATGATCAACCATGAAGATAAGCTGGTAAAGCCGCCACACCAGAAAACTCCGTTGCTGGTAAGTTTTTATTTTTCAATTTTTTTCGGTCAACTGAGACTCCTTAACATGTTTTCTCGCATGGATGAGTATAAAACTAGCCGAAATTGGCCAAAACTGGTCGAAAACGGCTAGTCCGAGGTAAATTGCGGTCGTGCAAGAATTTCAAAATTGGCCGTAAAAAGTTTTCAACATCGATTTTAAATTTTTTGGGGTATTTCTAGGAACTTGAATCATGTTTTAATTTCCAAAAAAAAATTAGGGAACTCAGGGACCGCTAGTAGGCGCAACTGAAAGTTTAGCGTTTTATACACCGATTCGGTAAGAATCCCTCACCTTATTCCCTGTTATTGAATTGAAGTTTAAATTATAAATAATACAGTATTTTGCGTAATTTAGAAAATTTTGATAATTAATTACATGTTACTAATGGAGACAGAACCGGTTATTTATTACTGTTTGTACCGTTTTAACTGATTGATTGATTTTACAGTTTTAAAGGCATAATAATGCACTAGAGTTGTTAAGATGATTCAATTGTGTTTTTTTTTATGCATGTAATTCTTGTCTTGCGTGATTTACAGTTAAATTGTTAAATTAAAAATTAAATATAAACAGAAAATTACTTGATTAAGTGAATGAATGAATTGTAGCCTTATTAGATATCCTGGGAGATGATGGACGGACCGAATACATAGAAAATCCTACCGTGAACGTTGGCTCATACCGGACGGGGTATCAAGAATTGGTATTTTAGTGCTCATACCGAACGGGGTATGGGGATGGTCCGTTTCACTCTCATACCGGACGGGGTATTGACGGATAGTATTTTTGGTGCTCATACCAGACAGAGTATTGAGAGATGATATTTTTAGTGCTCATATCGGACGGGATATGAAGACAGCCGGTTAGTTAAAAATGTTGAATAATAGTTCATACGTAGTGGGAACATCCCTATAAACCCCCATGGATACCAGTAGGTAAATAAAAAGAGAAAGTTCTTGTTCTAGCTAATTGAATATAAAATTATGATGTTGTTTTTGTTATTGTCTCTATAGATCAGTTTTTAAAAATTTCGCTACGATAAGTATACAATAAATGATTTTATTTATAATAAATAAATTTACTTAAATTAATAGATTCATTAGTTGTTTTTATTATTTTTATCAACTTTTATTTCTATATCAGTAAGAGTATGATATTCTTACTGCATTAGTATAGTTCACTCTTTTATTAACCATTTCAGATTAAGAGAATCAAGATTCAGATGCCAATCCATAAGAATGTTGCGAATAGAATGCCCAGTTGTTTACTTTCTATTTATTTTTTGATTTTTTGTTTGTCCTTCAGAATGGTCATTCTCGTAATTTTATTGGGTATTCTGAATTATTGTGTAAGAAATGTAAATACTAATTTTATTATTTTACTTCCGTATAATTTTTTTTTTTTTAGATTTGAGTTGTTATACTGATGTTTTGAAAAACATGACGTATGCCCTTCAAACTCTCTTTGAATGACAAAATATATTAGTGAGTAAACATCACGGAGTATTCATATTTTCATGGAAGCAAAGAACTTGTAAATAACTTGAATTTCCATACTTGTCATTGATTTTTATATTCAATATTACAGAACTAATTTCTCATGTAATTATGAACAAAAAGAATTAAAGAATAAAGAATGAATACAAATCGTAGACATAAAGAAACAACTTCTGCTAATTCCTTCAAGGGTGTGATACGGAGGATTTGACGAAAGCAACGAGAACAGTAATGTCATCCTTCTTGCCTCCTTTGTGATTACGTCCTGCCTTTCTGGAAGCAATTGCGAATGGCGAATCATAATCTTTGTTGCGGGAGTTGAAAAAAGCAACCGCTCCAATTCTTTCTGCAATTTCTTTAGGGGCGCAACATGACTCATCATCGCCAGCTCTCATTAAAATATATTCAATCTGTGTAGGGTGAATGTTGTCCCACAATCCATCCGTACCCACAATCACAACGTCTCCCGCCATAACCCCCACTTCTATATGCAAGGCCGACTGAGGACGATCGCTCTTCTCACTCTTACCCAACTGATACGGGTAGTTGAACCGGTGTTGTTGCGGCGGCGACCGGTACATCAGCTTCTTCTCCCGGAGCACCATAAACCCACTATCTCCGACATTAACAGCGATTAGAGAACTATCTTTGAGGGTGAGAACGCAGGCGGTGGATGATCCCTCAGCCTTGGTCTTCAAGAAAGCCTCATTCAGCACTTTTCTTGGATCAACAACTTCACTACTTTCCACTTCTCCGTGCGCGTTCATCATTAGCTCTCTTGCGAAGTTGCCGGCATCAACGCCTATCTTTGACCAACCGCCGACCCCGTCAGCCACTCCGACGGTCTGGTGGGTATGGGATACGAAATGAGCATCGTCTCCGCGAGATTTCTTGGGGAGATAGAAAGAACCTGAATCTAACTTCAGGTTAGAAGAAGGGTTTGAATCAGAGGGACAAGGTTTTGCAATCTTGGCGATTATGGTGTAAACGTATTTGTCTTCTTCACGAACTCTTTTGATCTTCAATATCATGGTTGAAGTTGGTTGATGAACAGCGATGATCGAGTAAAGAAACAAGCGATGATATGGAAGAAGATGATCGGGCGAAGTAATTTGAGAGAAGATGTGTGCGTGCAAGTCAAGCAGAGCAAGTATTAGGGCTATCTATTTGAGATCAGGAGAGAATCTGTTCGAAGATATATACATAATGCGTAGTACATGGAGGTTTCTGCGTTCTAAATAGGAAATCAATGGCAGTAGATAAGTGGATAATGGGCATAGGAGCAAATCAATGACCAAATTGTATAAGGAGAACGGACAGAATCGGAAAACTAAACTGATATTTTGTAAAATTAATTAACCAAATTTAACTTGGAAGCCAAATTAATTAATTAGAACGATCTCTGTTGCCGGAATCCGGACAGACTTTCTGGGCGGACGTCGGGCTTCTCGGAGTTGTTCAACCAGGCTTGCACGTGAGCTCCCAACATTCTGGCATGTCTGTTAGTAGTAGTAGAAGATGAAGAAGAAGAAAAAGCGGGCGGCCACTTTTTGGTAATTTCATTATGCACTTGTGATACATATAATTAATTAATTAAAAAAATAAAGAAAAAGATGGTGGGAACAAAATGGTGTCGTTTTGGGAATTTTACCAAATGTCAATCAATTTTTAATCAATGATTAATATTTTATTTGCTCTATAAAATGTTGTGAGTTTTAACTAAAATGTACAATTTTTATAAGTGAGTTAAAAATTTTATGTTATAATTGATATAAAGGGTAAATAAAATATATTTTTTCTTAAAAAAATGGCAGATATGTATGTATACATCCATCCTAACTTGATCCTTCCTTAATTGGGATCAGGAAATTACTAAATTGTATTTTTTGTATGTATATTTAAATTGCATCTTACTTGAATTACTTGAATCACCAGCTCATATCAATAAGTTTCATCCATTTACTTAACTTGAATTGCTTGTAAAATTTGCATTCTATTAGAAAGAACAAAGAACAAAAAAAAAAAACCCTGTTAGTACTTTCATTCTAATTTTAGGGTGGATCTCCTTTTACATATAAGCTAACATTACATCTTGAAGTACAATAAAGAATATGAACATAAATCTACGTGAATCCAGATCGTTCGTTACAATTGTATTCCTAAACTGTTAGTAAAACACATTGAACTTACCACTAATCTTTACATACATAGTGAAGATGAGATATGGTTATTGATTGCAGCAAAGAAACTGCAATTCATCAACAACCTACAATGAATCTTTTGCTTTCTGTTTTCTGATGTTTTGCAATCTTGCTGATTGCAAATGACTCAATGACCTGCAATTAAAAAATACTGCAGAATTCCAACTATTTCGCTTTTCAAATCGTGTGATACCTCATTAATGTATGAGCTCCATGGAATATTCTACCCAGCATCGAAGCACGTATTCTAAAAAATGATGTTGGCTGTACACAGGCGTCTTCTTAGTCCGACTTGCAGAGTAAGAAGAATAATAGGACCACAAGGCGACTGCTTGATATTTAGGGGCATCTTTCAGAATATTTACAGGCATAGCCCAGCAGGTGCCTACCACTCTCCGTAGATGCCACATTTTACTTGGAAAAAATCACATGTAAGAGAAGTGAAGGTAGCATAAAACCTAGAGAAAACTGGCTGCTGTCAAACAATCTGAGAGAAGCTCTTGCATTGGATCAGTTGAAGAAATAGGGTGATTCCAACACCTCTCTCAGATCAAAGTCTCCTCTTTCTGGTAAGGTTGGAAAGGACAATGTAGGGAAGGACTGCTGAAAGCTCTCCAACAACTGTGCACGAGAATGAGTATAACACAATCTGTTAAACAATAAACTAAACCAACCAATTCAGTGATTCCAGGAACATCCCACATAAACCATTAGTAGCCTGGATAAACATATGGCGACATAAAAGGATGATGAGTCCTTGACACCACAGTTGGAAAACAGCAGTCCAAGGATAGTTATAAAAAATAGCCGATAGTGTCACTTCTTAATCCTTTTAAAACTTTATAATTACTTTGGTCCTCCTAAAACTTTTTACAAATTGATCAGTCACTAGCTGATTTCTGATTTTTCCCCACTCTTTATTTGCTCAAATTTGGAGATGATCTCTAGCAATTGAATTTCTCACTGACTCCCCTAGGAAAAACAATTGCTCAATATCTGACATAATATTCGCATTTCTTAGTTTAAGATACTTACATTCTCTAGTATTGGCTTCTCATAGAGTTCAACAAACTTTTCTCTGAGTATTCTGTTCATCTCATCCACATCACATGCATGTGTCCAATATGAATCATGCACTCCTGTGTCATATACAAGCATAAGATAATAAAAAACCAAAACTTAGTTATCAATACCCAAAAAAGAAATCCAATTAACCAACCTGCAAAGTTTAGGCCTGCTTTTCTGCAGGCAACTGCAGTCATCATCATATGAGAACCATCAAGAGAGTGAACAAAATTTGGTGGAAAAGCTGTTCTCTGCCGCTTGACCATGATCTGTAACAGGAAAAGAACCATCAATCACTAATTGAGACCCCAAAATTTCAAGTTTGTCTTCGAACGTGATCACATAGTCTCGGAAGCTTAGGGCTGTACAAGCTGGAACGAAACTATCCTTTTTTCTCTTTACTTGCAGTAGCAGTAGTTGTGTTTACTAGTTAAGTGAAGGTGGTGTAAGTGATTCACCCCCACAGTGTTTACTAAGGAGTACAGAAATTGGAAATTCTAGAGAAAATATTTTTGCGAAGGAGGAGTAATCTCCAATCAAGGTTAAACAATAAGGGACAACCACAAAATCCGGTTATCCTAGAATCTCATATTTCCCTATAACTGGTTCCAATATATAATATCCAGTGTATGGCAGAAAAGGAAAAAATAAAAATAAAAACTGAAGCAACAAGGGGGATACCTTCTCAGTTTCACGTTGTAGTGTTAAAACCTGAAGGGACGTTTTTATCTGCATTTATTTAACAGAAGAGTGGTATCAGTACTTGCAAATGAGAAGATAACATCAGATAATTTACACTTTGGAAAATTTTGAAGAAACTTACAAGATGTCTTCCTATTTTTCGGTAAGGTTGCACAACAGGAAGTCCTAGTGGGGTTGTCCACTGCACCGGCTGATTTTTCTGACGCGACGATCTGCTCATTATCAAGCTATAACTCAAAAAATCTCATAATAAACAAGAACCTCGAATATCAATTGAAGGATTTAAGCAAAACCCACCCTAGCACATTCACCAAGCCAGGTCATGATGCTACGTGCAGCTTGGAACATCTCACCTAGTGCAGTTAAGGTTGTCTACCCAAAGAACGAAACATATTTCCATTAAAGATAAAACAAATGTACTCCCATGTGCTCGTAAAAACGGAATTCCCTGTTTATGGATTGAAGTTGAGATTCATGGGTCCAAATTCTCCATTATTTACCTTAGCAGCATAACAAGAAGCACCAAAAATATCTGCATCATCTGTAAGCGCACCACGTTCCTTTAGCCTCCTCTTGATCTGATCCCGAGCACCAATGTAAGTGACGCCGTATACTGATGTCATCACTGTCTGCTTCACCAGTTTCCTGTCCACCTACAAGTTTTGTCCACCAATTGAGCCAAACTCAGTTAATGCATATCATACCAACCCCTACCACCTAACTATACACCTAGAAATCAGGCACACGCTTATCAATTAAGTTTATTCACTAGTATCATATGTCACATGCAAAAACATATGGTTTAAGGCACAGTGTAATATAAGTTGATCAGGATATGGACTTCAATGATATTGGTCAATTTCAGGATTGATTATGGCCTTCCACTTAGTTTATTGGAGGATTGTTGGTTTGATGCTAGCCCTTTGAAGGCTCAATTTCTGGGTGTTCTCTATCTGGGTAGGACTAAGGAGGCTCTAGAAGGGATTATGCAAGTGAAAATATTGTGGAACACTTTATAATTTACTACTGTGCGGAATATGAACAATTGGAAGGTTCATTTAATGACTGCATTACTAGCTTTTTCTAACTCCTAGTAAGCTACCTCCGATGAGAATGATCAACCAGTCTTAATTTGCACTAAACATGTTTATTTTCTGTTAAATCCTTCTACCACCATATCGTAACCAAGTTGTGGATAAGTTTCCATGGAAGCAAATAGGGAAGTTGAATGCTTTGCCTGGAAGATTGCTGGGGACAATTCTTGTTATGGATAACTTGACGAGTAGCAGAAATTTGGTTAGTCGGTGCACAATTTGTCCCAACAAGAATAAATACCCAAGCAATCTACTCCTATGGTCCTAGGAGACTAGAAAGTTGTGGGATTCTGCCCTAAACTTCCTCAATGTCAGCTGGGTTGTCAATGGTTCAATTGCTGAGGAACTTTGGGCTTAAGAGGGTCTTTGATCGGATAAGAAGAAAAAAGATTTAGTCACTCTCATTGCTTTGGTTGTCCTTTGAATTGTATAGAAAGAAATGAATGAAATAGCTTTTGAGAGCATTGGTAGCGAAAACCTTTGTATTTTTCTCAGGAGCCATCCCCTCACTGATGAAGATCTTGGGGACATCATACTTGTCCAAGGCAGCAACCCTTTGTAAGATGATAAAAAGAAATTAATCCCTCTCATTTCTTCAGTTTTCCTTTGGATTTTATATAAAGGAAGGAACAAATAGTTTTTGGAAGCATTAGTTGCAAAACCCAGTGTATTTTATTCAGGGGCCATTCTCTAATTCACAGAGATCTCAGGAACCTCATTTTTTGTCAATAGGCTGCATTCTTTTTATGCCTTGTGAACAAATACTTCCTTTTTATATGTAATATGTAAACATGTATACTCACCCAAGACAGAGAAAATATACTAACATATATCAAAAGGGTTCTCTTCTAATTAAAACAAGCAAGCATTGGAGAAAACCTGATTAATCAATGCCCTTGCACGCAGGGCATCTGGAAATGTTGCAGGATCCTTCTGCGCATCTCTCCTCATGATATCAAGTACTCTGCATTGCAAATTATTCAATAGAGTTTAATAAAAAAAGTTACTGGCCTTCATTGTTGCACTTAAAAAAATGGCAGAATGAGAGATAGAGAGAGAAAGAGAGATAGGATCTTTTATATTATACATCTTAAACAGACTTCCAGAAAAACATAATTTCTTTTCTAATGTTTACTTGTGAAATAACACTTTTATACCTAATTCTATGATATTTAATTTCCCAAATTGAACTTCAGCATTTTTTTTAAGGAAGAAAGGAGATATTATAAACAGAGACACCAAGGAGGTGCAACTCATGTACTAAAGAAGCAAAATTACAAGTCATTAAGAACATCAATGAGGTTACCTCAATCTTCTCCACAAAGGAGCAAGATGACCTTAATACAAAAGTACAAGATCCTGGACCATATGTTTCTAAGAGTAGAAAGTCAGCTGCAGTGCCATCAAAATCGCTACTATTTCTCTCTCCAAATTGTCCAAAAAATGGAGTGGGGAATGACGCCAATAATAGTCTTTTTACTCCCACCAGCCTGAATGCCCTCCCAGGCTCTCAGTTTAGCAGAGATTGATCCACTAACCAGCCATCAAATACCCAATAAGCCAATCCAAAAGCCTTCTTCCCTCCTTACACCATAAAAGAGATGGCAAGGAGATTCATTGTCTCCAGACAATAGACAGCATCTAAAATCTATCTCCTAATATTTCTCAGATTATCCATTGAACTT
>NW_019014678.1:2759126-2782868 GCF_000150535.2 Carica papaya | reverse complement strand
TGCAGTTGAAAAATTCAGGATGTCAGGCACATTATCTTTCACTTATAAGAACTTCAGTTCAGGAGACATTGTCAACCTTGATTATCAACAAACTTTGCTACATCTACACGGACAATGAATAACCTAAAAGCATGGCCAACGATGAAGATGCCAATGGGCTCCTAAAATATAAGGGGGGAAGCAAATTCTAACTTCTAACCTTCTGGCGCAGAAGGATTTTTAGTTAGTGACATTTCCAGTTATAGAGACAACAATGTGATTGGTGAGGAAAAATCAAATACTTCACAGCCAAAGGTCTAACATATTAACATGAGATTGATCCACCATATAACAGTGCTAATAAGCAGGGGAAGAAGCAACGAGCAACAAATCTATGCTACAGGATTTAATAAAAAGTATAGGATTAAAACAACCAAGAAGGTGCAAGTCATATAGAAAAACTTCATAATTCTATCATCATATCAATCAAATCCCCCCAAATTCTCGCTAGAACAGAGAGGATGACCTCTAATCAAAAAATTTATGCTTCAGGATTTTAATACTGAAAAATTAATGTTTTTTTTTTCATTTTATTTCCTGATATTACACAAAAATTTCAGAGTTTCCTGATGGTCAGGGTGAATTCAATTTATTAAATATTAAGTAATGCTATGAGTACTATTATATGGATATTAATTATAGCTCCCTGCACTTCTTTAAGTGGCACTTCCTCCTACTCCTTTACCTTTGTACAATGAAGCTAAAGCAAATTTGCACTTCATGCTTCAATCAAAATTTAAAAAGAAAATACAAAGGGAACTTATTGGATCTAGAGTGCATTTTTAGAAAAGAACAAAGGGAAATTCATGGGAACCTTCTCCTCAGTTGACCATTCCTTTAACGTTATTCCCTCCCTTAAATCCTGGTAAAGAGCATAGCTGAATTAGATTCAGGGAAAAAAACTCCAGATTGGGTTATTCTGTTCTTTTCATTTCAGTTTTTGTCAGCTTTCCAGTTTTTTCTCTAGAAGTGGGAAGTTGGTTCACACCAGTAAAAGAAAATTACCTATTTCCTAAGATTATTTGTACTATCTTCCTGTATAAGTACGAGAAGAATCTGACTAAGGCAAGCAGAATTTGTCATTAAGAAGTGTGAGTTTCTAACAAAACCCAGAGATGGTCAAGTTCTCTCTTAACAAGCAATTACCCCTATTTAAACCAATAACTAGAAACTAATCCAGGAACCTAACAAAAAAGTGACTTTGAGCTTCTGCTTAAATAAATGAGTTTATGCAACATAATCAAACTTGTGAAGCATGTGAAGCTACATTTTATTTAGTCAAAGCACAGAGCTGGGCACTCTAAAGGTATCAGCTAAGTCGCTCAACTATTTTGTTATATCCAAGAAAGAAGGCAGAAAAAATAAAATAACACCACAAAACATACATAATCGATGAGCATAGGAAATATCTCATCAAATTGAACTATATTACAGAACTTAACAAATTACAATTGTAAACCACTGCGCAAGAACTGGCAACTACTTACATGAATTACAAGAACTGGACACTTGACAAATGGTATTTTGTCAATATTCTGCACCCAAAAAAAAAAACCAATCATTAAAAAGGAATATTTTCCAGGTGCTGAAAATAGTAAAGACAAACTTTTTTTTCATTTTCTTGCATGAAAGTTCAGAAACCTTATAAATGTCAAACCAGTACGTTCGCTTCACTGGATACATAACTCTGAGGCCAGACATGATTGGGCTGTGAAGAACAACAGCCCTCAATTTAGGTAACCGGGTTGCCAAATCTAGAGTAGGTCCACTCCCAACTGACTGCCCGTACAATATAGTATCTTCCTCCTTCACTCCATATTTCTCTTCAAGGCATTTATATACAGCTTCTATGTCAGCATATGTGTTCTGCTCACTTGGCTGTCCAACATCAGAAAACAAGACAATGCCTAATTCAGCAACTATGCAAGCAGAGTCGACCATGCTTTTGGTAATATAATATTATATATAAGGTTGCTGAATTTTCATGATGTCCAACTGCAGCAAACAATGTGATCTATCTATACTGAGAAGAGCATAGTGTTTTCACAGTCTCCAGGTTTTCTACTGTTGCATTAAATTGGAAATCCATAATCCCATCCGGTTCAAAAAAAACTTAGAAAGGAAGAGATAAAAGAAATTACATATTACTCCTGAAATCAATTTTCACTTTACTAGCTGCAAGCAACGGACACGTTTTTCATTTTCATTTTACTGTGAAAGCAATGAACAAGTTAAAATTCAGAATTTGATCTACTCTTTTTTCCGTTTTCTCAGCTACCCTGCAGTGCAGAAGACCCAAAACTTCTAAATTTCTCTTCGCTTTTCTCATATTCTCATAAATCGAACAAGAAATGTAAAAATCTCGAGTTCCATACCTTCCCATTTGACTGTCCATATCCAGAATAATCATAACTGCATCAAAAAAATCCAGAATCTCACTTAAGACTAACCACAGTACCTACATGTAACGTGTAAAGTAAATTGACATGCATACATGATACATCGAGATATATAATGATAAGCACTATGCATACGTACAAGTATACCAATTAAAAGAAAAAAGTTACTGACCCCATCAAGTTGACCCTGAGATGCAGGCTGAGCTCAGCGAACAGCTCGTACATCTGGCCAAGATCAGCGGCGTTTCCATGGGAGTAGAGAAGGGTCAACGAAGCAGCAGGGTTCTTTACGTACAACGCAACCACCTGATTCCCTCTCTTGGTGCTCAGTTTCAAAACATCGACGTTTTGTCTGCTGGGCACTCCCGACATCCTCAACTTCCCCGTAACCTCGTCCGCTGCCATCTCGTACGACGGTGGATTTGGTGGGAAGAACGCAAACTTTGCCGCCATTGATGATGTCACCGCCCCCATTTTCTCAATCAATGCTACCTCAAAATATCACTCAAGGAAGTAGAACTCGAAATTTAAACAAAAGAAGCTCAAATTCTGAAAGCTTTCAAATTATTTGGAATCACCGCAGCAAATTTCGTGCAAAAATTAGTAAAGAAAACATAATATAGAAAAACTCAAATACGTCGGAAATACTTTTTCCTTTACATATGCTCGAAATTTTGAATTTCAATTCAAAATTTCTCCACATCAGTGGATGCAAGAGTCAGGCTTATGTCGAGTCATGGTCGAGAGGAACGCGTTTGGGTAGAGGAAGAACAAGGAAAGACAGGAAGATCCAGTATGGGATACGTATAATATATAAAAACAAGAAACGCATAAACATAAAACGCGTATACGTAATTTCAGAACCGAATCCAAATTTGTATGTCCAATGGATTTCAGGAAATGAGAAAACGTTGACAGTGGGGAGAAGGAGCGTTTGGAGAGCGGAAAAACGAGAGAAAGTGAGGGAAAAGAAGAGGGCGTCGTTAGGGTTCGAAAACGCGAGAGAGGAGATATCGGAGAAAAAGAGGAAAATCCGGCGAAGAAAAGGAAGAGAAGCACGTGAGACTTCGATTTTTCTACAAAACCCAAAAAGAAAAATCAGAAAATTGAAAAGGTTGGGATCCAGTGATGGCGATGTTTTTGTAGTAAAGTTGCTTTGATGTAATCATGTTTCGACACGTGTCCTCCCGGGGGAAAAGATTAGTCATTGGCAAATAATTATATAATAATTTATTTAGACTTTAATTTTTATTTCCTTTGAATTGCCAGCCTGAATTTTTGTTTTCATTTTATCATAGATAATAATAATAACTACTATTTGTTATTAAATTATTATAATTTATTTTTTAAAAAAATATAGCTGGTGGGTGTATAATAATATGTAAAACAATAATTATTTTCTCTTAAATTATTAATTACATAATTAATTTTTTTTTTAAATGAAAATAAGTATGTCCGCTAGACAGTGATTATTTTGTTTATATTGATAATCTTGTTTTAAATTTTAATAGTATTAAGAGTTACAAGCATTTTAGGACATGATTTGTTCTGTGTTCTTGCATTAAACCACTAATTAATTTATATGTTCCATCAAACTGGGAGAAAATTAAAAAAAAAAAATTATAATTAGTGGAAAATAAAGAGTGCATGTGTTGTAAATATAGATTCTTTTTTTTTTTTTATAGAAAAGTTGTAAGTACGTACTAGTTAGAAATGATGTGTACATTAAAAACTGTATACAAAAAGTTCTCTTTTTAATTTAGATATAATTACAGAAATACTTTATGTTAAAAATTAAGATTAATTAGATAAATCTGATATTATTTATTAATCCATAATTGTACCGAAACATACCCGATTAGAAAAATTTTGCATATGGTATGAATTAAAAACCAAATCATTTAATTTTTTACTAATCTTAATCTTATTTGAACCATAATGGATCAATGAGATGAACAAAACTAATATGAACTAATTCAATAATTTTAACAAAAAAAAAAAAAAAGGGAAAACACATATACAATGATACACAAGACAAAAACATAAATGGAGGAGAAAAAGAAGGGAGTCAACGAGGAGGAAGATTTTGGTGCGAGTGGAGCTTTAACATCAAGTTTTGGCACAAATGGAGGATACCCAGTCTCAAAAAATGACTTTTGGATTTTGTGTGGCAATCTCTCACATAGGAGAGGGTAGAGAGGCTTTTGAACATCAATAAACAACTAGAAACCATTGTAGGTTTTCTTTTTCATATAATATCTATATATATATATATATTTATCACTCTAGTCGTTAAATCATATTAAAATTGAAAATATAAAAGACTAAACATCTCAATCTCTAATTTTCTGAACTTATAATTAAATAAAATATTTTATAGTTTAGTTTAATTTAATATAATTAATTAATTTTTACAAAAAAAAATGTATATTTCTAAATACATTTATGTAACGACTCCGAAATATCAAAATAAATAAATTATAACTTAAGTGCGGAAGCGAAATAAATTGTTAAAGTTTACATTTTTACACATAAACTTAAAGTTCCAAATAGTTATACGAGAATTAACCTTTTGAAGGAAATTACAAAAAAAAAATAAGGAAATAAACGAAAAATAAATAAAACTACTATCATACTCGCAACCCTCTTGTGGATTGTGTAACGACCTCAAAAATTCAAAAAGAAATATATAATAATTTAAGTACATAAGTGAAATAAAAGGTTAAGGTTTATATTTCTTACACAATAACTTAAAAATACTAAACAGCATTACGGAAGTAATTTTTCTTTAAAAAAAAAATACGAGAAATAAGGAAATAAATGAAAAATAGAAAATACAAAATATATAGCATCTACTCACAATCTTATTGCGGATTAGGATCTGAAACTAAGTCCTCTTGATTTGAAATGGTTAAATAAAGGATAAGTTACGCTAACCTAGTAAGAATATTACACTATATCACCGGTACATAAGTAAATGTTGGTATAAAATTAAAAATAACTAATTGAGTATTAAATTTAGTAAATTCATTTATCAATCATAAAATCATTTCTCGTCCATTTATTATACTGAAATTTATAAAAATAACATATAAAAAATAATAATACCATACAGATAATAATTTCAAGAACCATCAACAACATAGAACGTATTATAGATCTATATCCATTAACAATAAATCAAATTATAACTGTTTCTTTTTTCACCAGCCTACTAGTATCCATTGGGGTTCACAGGGATATCTCATCTACACGTGAACCTTTTTCTTTAACAATCTTAATTACAGGGTCGTCCCAATACCCTGTCCGGTATAAGCACCAAAACATTAAACCTCAATACCCCGTTCGGTATAAGGGTAAAGCGGGCTGTCCCCATACCCCGTCCAGTATGAGCACCAAATTATTTAGTCTTCATACCCCTTTCGGTATGAGACAAAATTCGCGGTATTGTCCCTTATATATTCGGTTCGTCCACTATCTCTTAGGATATCTGGTAAGGTTGCATTTTCATCTAATCATTTAACCATACAATTTCTTTACCGTTTAAACTTCATTTTTTCTGATTCAGCAGTAAACACATAAAATAAACTATACATGCATTCAAAGCCATAAAATCAATTAATAAGGTACTATTATGCATTTAAACTGTAAAACAATCAACAAAATAACAGTAGAGAATTTTCGGTTCTAGCTCCATTAGCAATCCATAATCAATTATGCACATTTTTTTAAATTCATACAAAATATCATATTATTATTTATTTAGCTTTCAGTTATATGACAGAGAATAGGGTGAAGGATCCTTACTCGATTTAACGTCGAATAGCTAAACGGTTTACTGAGTCTATGGGTAGTCTCTGGGTTCCCTGAACTTTTTATCCAAAAACTGAAACACGTTTATAGTACCTACAAATATTTCAAATAAACCCAAAATCAGTCCCAAGGCTCACTCGTCCAATTTCAAAAATCCAGCGGCAGTGATCTGCCTAGGGTCGGTCGTTTTCGGCCGACTTTGCATCAATTTCTACGAGCAAACACGTTAAAGGGCCTCGGTTGGCTGAAAAAATATGAAAAACTGAAACTCACCGGCAGCAGGGCTCTCCGGTGTGGTGGCTCCTCCAGCTCAAGTTGTGGTTGGGTGTTTCTCTTCGATCAACTTGTAGAGAAGAAAACAGTGATCACAACGATAGAAAAATTACATAAAACGGGAATCGGGAAGGACCTCATCGGATGCGGTATATGAAATTTCCCGCGGCAGCGCCGCTGGGCTTTACCGGTGTTTATCGGCCAATTAGCCAATCTTTTCACTCCGATTTGGCCATGGGTGAGGTTAAAATTAAATTTTGTGCAAAAGAAAAAGTTTTTACCTTTTTTGGCAGTCGGAAAGGGTTCCGGTGCAGCGGTGGGTTTGGTGATCGGCTCCACGGCGACTAGGTCGTCTTCTCCGGCGAGGGGTTCTAGCGGTTAGGGTTAGAGTTTGGTGTGGATTGGGGTTATTTATATCCATTTACTTTTGATCTGGACCGTCCATCGCATTTGATCTAGACCGTCCGATCGCGATTAAATAAAAAGTGAGTATGGACCGTTTATCACGATCCAATCTGAGTCGTCCATCGTGATTCACTCTGGGCGGTCCGATCGCTTTTGAATCTGACTGTTCGATTGCGTTCGGGAGGGAGCGCATCCAGGTCGTTCGTGCGCGCGAGAATAAACCTCAGTCATTTGATCACGCGCAGGTGGCCCTCCCTGTGTGGCCTCCCACATCAGCGCCTCTGCCACTTGGTGCGTCCTGCTTGGTCAGGGCTGCTAACTCAGCGTCTGATGTGGCGAAACTTCATAAAATTGTATTTTGGCCCCTGTTTTGATTTTTTTTTCAAAAATACCCCCAGAACCCAAATTTTCATCCATTTTTCCTAAAATTATTTTCAATTAAATCCTCCTTACATTTTATTTCATTTTTTTTACTCTAAATTAAATAAATTAAAATACAATAATACAAAATAAAATAATAAAAATTTATATTTATTAATTTTTAATCCCGAAAAAAAAATTATGGGTGTTTCAAATCGGGTTCTGAATCTTGGTCCTCTTAATCTAAAATAGTTAAATAAAGAATAAGTTACACTAACCCAGTAAGAATATCACGCTACTCACTGATATAAAAATGAATGTTTGTAGAAAATCAAAAAATAACTAATCTAGCACATAATTAAACAAATACATTTCTTAATAATAAAACCATTTATACTCTACTTACCGCAGCGATATTTATAAAGTAACCTATAGAAATAACAACATAGCAATTATCATGATTCCATGTACAGTTGGTAACAAGTACACATTATAAAATCTATATTCAATAAATCAAACAACAACCTTTCATTTTATCGGCCTACTGATATTCATAAGGGTTCATAGGGATGTCTCCGCTACACGTAAACCATTGCCTTCAACATTCTCAATTAAAGGTTCATTCCCATACCCCGTCCGGTATGAGCACTAAACCACTAAACCTCAATACCTCGTTCAGTATGAGAGTGAAACAGACCGTTTTCATACTCCGTCCGGTATGAGCGCCAAATTATCAAGTCTCGATACCCCGTTCGGTATGAGACAACGTTTATGGTAGGGTTCCCTATTGTACCTGTCCGTCAATCATCTCTCAAGATATCTAATAAGACTGTCATTTCATCTATTCACTTAGTCACACAATTT
This sequence comes from Carica papaya, assembly GCF_000150535.2. The sequence continues at coordinate 2,774,715 of NW_019014678.1, read as the reverse complement.
TTCCGTTTTATTTCTTTATTTTTTTGTATTTCCTTCAAAAGGTTAATTCTCGTAGCACTACTTAGGACTTCAAGTTTATTTGTAAGAAATGTAAACCTTAACTATTTATTTCACTTCCGCACTTAAGTTATAATTTACTTCTTTAGAATTTCCGGGGTCGTTATAGGTGGTATCAAAGCTGCATTTCTCGGATTCATTCCTTACACAAAACCCTTAGGATATGTAACACCCAAAGATTTTTCTTTTATTTTTATTTTTATTTAATTTGGAATTTTGTTTATTTTATTTTATTTTAATAATTAATTTATAAGGTTTTAATTTAATTTAATTTAATTTAATAGAAATAAAAATAATAATAATAATAAAATGGGGTAAAATTATTTTTGGGATTTAATTGAAATTGAATTTAAGAAAAAGGGGTGAAAATTTGGATTCTAAGGGTGTTTTTAAAAAGAAAATCGAAAATTAGGGGTCAAAATATAATTAAAAAAATAGTGCCATGTCAGCAGCCGCGTCAGCAGTTCCGACCAACCAGGACACGCCGCGTGGCAGGGACGCTGACGCGGGAAGCCACGCGGGACGGAGACACGTGGGCGATCCGTTTGCGCGCGATCGGACGGCCCAGATCCGTTCCCGCGCGCACTGACGACCCAGATCAAAGGAGCGCGTGGACGGCCCAGATCTCACGCGTGCGGACGGTCCAGATTTGATCACGCAGGGACGGTCCAGATCGCATCGCGATGGACGGTCCAAATTTATTTCTAATTTAATCGCGATCGGACGGTCCAGATTAAATCATGATGGACGGCTCAGATTAAAAGGGAAGAATTATAAATAATCGCATCCACACCCAACCTCAAACCCTAGCCGCAAGAACCCTCACAGGAGAAGATGACCCAGCCACCGAAGAAACTGACCGCTGCCACCTGCCGTCGCACCGGAGGATTTTTCGGCCGCCAAAATAGGTAAAATTTTTCCCCTTGGCTTATTTTTCGATGTTGAACCTCCTTGTAGCCAAATTGGAGCCAAACCACTGGCCAATTGGTCAAAAAACACCGCCGAAGCCCAGTGGCGCCACCGCGAGTTTTTTCAATTTTTGCCTCCGATAAGGCCCTTCCCGATTCTCGTTCGATATAATTTTTATACCACTGTGACCACCGTCCTTTTCTCTACAGGTTGACCGGAGCAAAACACTAAACCACAACTCGCGCCGGAGGAGCCGCCGCACCCGAGAGCCTCACCGACAATAAGCCTCGATTTTCTGTAATTTTTGGCCCACCGAGGGCCCTAAAGGTGTTTTATCACGAGAACCAATGCAAGTTTGACCGAATTCGATCAAAAACGGCCGGAAACAGCCAATCCGAGGCAGATCGCCGCCGTGCCAGAATTTCTGAAATTGGCCGAAAGGGCCCTGGGTCTGATTTGGGGTTTTTTGGGGACGTATAGGTACCAGAAGTATGTTTTAGTTTCTGAAGAAAAATTTAGGGAATCTAGGGACTGCTCGTAGGCACAGTGAGAACTCGATTTCAGACTCCGAAACAAGTAAGGATCTCTCACCCTACTTCCTATCATGGCATTAAAGTTTAATAAATGATTAAACGGTATTTTATGAATTAATAGATATGTATAATTAATTAAGATTGCTAATGGGGCCCGAATCTGATGTATTTCTCGGTCTGTTTCTATTTGATGTATTTTACAGTCTTAATGCAATATAGATCTGATTGTTTATTTTGTGGTTCCCTATGCATAAATAACTGTTTAATCTATTATGGTTTGAATTATTATGAACCCGATGTTGTGTTGCCTTATCTTGGTGTGCGTTGCTGGTTTACGTATTTATATTGATTGGATAATTGAGATTAATAAAAGAATGGAAAAAGGTATGTGAATTGATAAATGGATAATTTCGACAGTCTGACTAGATATCCTGAGAGATGGTGGACGGACCGGGTCCATAGGGAACCCTACCAGGAACGTGGTCTCTCATATCGATGGGGTATGGAAACTTTATGTGTTTTGGCGCCCATACCGGACGAGGTATGGGGACGGCCCGTTTCACCCTCATACCGGACGGGGTATTGTGGTTTATGGTTTTGGCGCCCATACCGGACGGGGTATGGGGATGGCCCTGGAATTAAGTTATTAATGTGAATGGTTCACGTGTAGCGGGGACCCCCTATAGATCCCCATGGATACTAGTAGGCTGATAAAAGAGGAAATTCGTTGACTGATAATTAAAATACAAAAGTATGATATGTACTATGATACAGATTATGTATGAATTCATGATATTTATGATGTTATTATTTCCATAGGTCGTTTTCATGAATCTCACTGAGATAAGTGGACAGTAAAGATTTTTATTATTGATAAATGAGTTTGTTATAAATTATGCTCCATTGGTCGTTTTTATTTTCTACCAATATTTACTTCTGTGACAGTGAGATAGTGTGATGTCTTTACTGGGCTAATGTAGCTCATTCCTTACTTAACCATTTCATATCAGGAGGATTTGGTTCCCAAGCCCGTTCTGCAGGAAGACGGCGAGTAGAAGCCAAATAATTTATTAGTTTTTCTTATAGCATTAATTCATACTATTTCCTTTAAGTTAGTTTATTCTTTCATACGTTAATTCGTTTTAGTTATTGTGTAAGGGACGTTAATCATAATATATTTTATTTCGGTTCCATACTTAGAATAAATATATACATTTCCTTTTATTTCCGGGGCTGTTACAGGAAATACCAAAAAAAATGAATTGTCACTCAACCATTCCTTGTGAAATGCAAGTACAGATAGACGAGGAGAGGAAGACCTCCACTAAACCGAGCAGCCCGAGAGGGTTCGCCTAGAGAGGATGTTGACTAGTTATTTAAGATGAGAGAGAGACTCATTGCTGCCCAGCAGGCTCAGGAGGAAATGAGAGAGCTACCTAACCCTCCATCGCTGCCACAGGTTGAGCCACCCCTGCAGCGGGAGGATCCCGAGCCAGCCCAATATGACCCTGCTCCTCTATAGTACCACCTGGCACCATCGCATCACCCGGCACCACCACAGTACAATCCGGTGCCTCCACCGTATCATCAAGTACCACTACAGGGCCATTTAGTCCATCCCCAGCCAAGCCCAGTCCCTCATCCACGGGACCTAACTCCTCTCATGATGGACCCAGGCTACATAGAAATGTATAAAAAGACTAAATTCTTCTACTTTTGCAGGGGGATCCTCCTTTGAAGAGGTCGAGTTCTAGTTATCTAAGATAGAGAACACCTTCAAGACCCTTGGGGTGATCCCCAAACATAAGGTCATCCTTGCTACCTACATGCTGGTGGAAGAAGCAGACCACTGGTGGCAACTCAAGCAGACTACCCTACCATTTCCAGTCACTTGGGAACAGTTCCTGATGGTGTTTCATGCAGAGTACCTCTTAGAGCATCTCCGACATCTGAAGGAGATGAAGTTTGCACACTTGGTCCAATGGGACATGATGGTATCAGAATATACTCGCAAGTTCCTAGAGTTAGGTTGATATTCTCCTGAGAGCATGATTGACAAAGGCAGGAATGCTAGAAGGTTCGAGTGGGGTTTATGTCCTGATATCATATAGCTGTTGTTTGTGCTCAAGCTCAGTACTTATTCGACTATTCTGGCCAATGCATAGTTAGCAGAGATGAGCCTTCGCACCTTCCCTCAAGCAGCAGGGAACCTCAGGTCTTCAGCCTCACACTGCAGACCAGCACCTACTGCACATATTCAACAAAAAAAGAGACCCAGGCCGATGACTCAGGCTCCCACTCAGTTTCCAGCAGTTGAATGCTACAAGATATGTCAGCATTGTGGTAAGGATCATGGGAACCGACTCTGTTATCATCTCAACAACACCTGCCGCATATGCAATAACACCCAACATTATACAAGGGAGTGCCTGAGGAACTAGAACCAGGCCAGACCTCCTATTCAGGGCAGAACTTACAATCTCACTCAGCAAGATGCATAAGCTAGCCCGGACGTGATACATGGTACATAAACTATCTGTAACCATTTTGCTCATGTCTTTATTGATACTGGTGCATTGTATTTATTTGTTTCACATGTTTTTACATTAAAATTAGATGTATTGCCTGAAAAATTTGATTCTGTGTTATTTGTATCTACTCTTAGAAGTAGGACATTACTGGGGGGAGGTTATATACAGGGCCTGTGTCATAGATATAATAGATAGGAAATTAAGTGTGGACTTAGTAGAAATTGACACAGGGGACTTTGATGCAATTTTAAGAATGAACTGGCTAGCGGCGTTTCACGCCACTGTAAATTATTTTAGTAAGAATATTGTATTCAACCCTCCTAATAAGGAGTCATTTACAAATTAATAAAATTGTTTTAACATTTGTTCCCTCATGACAACTTTTTTTATTATTAAATATTTTAACCGAGCTGTTTTCTCTAATTAGGCAAACTTAAGAAAGAATTTTGTATTTAAGAGATTTCGGTAGTCTGATACTTTCCAGATGTGTTTCCGGATGAACTATTTAGACAGCTAGTGGACAGAGAAGTCGAACTCACCATAGACCTTCAGCCAGGCACCCAGCCTATTTTGGTTGCTTTTTATCGCACAAGCTGCATTGAGATGGAGGAACTAAGGAAACAGATCATAAAATTGCAGAATAGTAGATTCAACCGACATAGTGTATCCCCTTGGGATGCCGAAGTCACATTTATAAGAAAGGAAGATGGGACGTTGAGCTTTTGTATTGATTATAGAGGTCAGAACAGGGTCACGATCAAGAACAAGTATCCCCTCCCCATGATTGATGACCTTTTTTATCAGTTGAAGGGTGCTCAGATCTTCTCCAAGTTAGACATGCGCTCAGGTTACTATCAGGTAAAAATCAAGGCATAATACATTCCCAAAACAGCCTTTTGAACTAGGTACAGATACTATGACTTCTTGGTCATGTCATTTAGACTAACTAATGCTCCAGCCATCTTTATGGACTTGATGAACAGAGTTTTCAAATAATTTCTGGATCAGTTTGTTATTGTGTTCATCGATGATATCTTGATCTATTCAAAGAGTAGAGAGGAACACGCTCACCATCTGACTCAGGTTTTGTGGGTTCTAAGGGAGAATAAACTATATGCAAAGTTGAGTATGTGTGGATTTTGGCTGGAGCAGACTACATTCATAGGACACATCATATCAAAGGATGGAGTATTAGTGAATCCTGAAAACGTTGAAGCAGTGCTTGGATGGAAAAAATTGACCTTGATTAAGGAGATATGTAGCTTTCTGGGCATGACAGGGTATTACCGCAGGTTTATAGAAAGGTTTTCTAGTCTAGCTGCTCCTCTAACTCGGCTCACAAAGAAGAATGTCAAGTTTAAATGGAACGAGTACTATGAAAGAATTTTTTCAGAACTAAAGAAGCAGCTGACTACTACATCTGTGTTGGCCTTGCCGAGTGGATCGGGTAGATATATAGTTTACAGTGATGCATCCTACCTAGGGTTGGGTTGTGTTTTGATGCAGCATGGGAAAATCATAGCTTATAGGTCCAGGCAGTTGAAGAGTCATGAGAAAAACTACCCCACTCATAACTTAGAACTTGTCGCGATTATCACGCCTTGAAGACTTGGCGCCATTATTTGTATGGAGAATTCTTTCTGATCTATATTAATCATAAGAGCTTAAAAAACATATTCACTCAAAAAATCTCAACATGCGTCACAGAAGGTGGATAGAACTCCTCAAATATTATAATTGTGATATCATGTATCACCCGAGTAAAGGTAACGTGGTAGCCGATGCACTCAGCAGAAAAACCGCAAATACATTAGCTCATTTGATGGTTTCAGAATACATGCAGATAGGGACTACACAACAGGTACGGCTTCAGGACTTGAAAAAAGTCACATGATTGGGCCACCTAACTGTTCAGCCGGAGTTAATCTAAAGAATAAAGGAAGCTCAGTCCATCGATTCTACCCTAGCAGCCCTCAAGAAAGATGCAGAATAAGGAGTTAACTCAGAATTTCGAGTCTCTGCCGATGGGTTGCTCACATTTTATAATAAAGTGTGGGTTCCAAGTGACAATGAGTTGGAAAGAGATATCATGACAGAGACCAATAGCTTAAGGTTTATCATGCATTCTGAAAGCACTAAGATGTATCAAAGTATGCAACCCTGATTTTGGTGGAACGGAATGAAAAGAGATATAACTAACTTTCTTTCTAAGTATTTGGTATGTTTGCAGGTCAAGACGGAGCATCAACACCCAAGTGGATTACTTTAGCCATTAACAATTTTGGAGTGAAAGTGAGAACATATCACCATAGATTTTGTGACAGGATTATCTAAGGCACGCTTAGAACATGATGTCATATGGGTAATTGTTGATCGGTTTACCAAGTCTGCGCACTTCTTGGCCATAAGGATGACCGATTCCTTAGACAAGTTGGCAAGAATGTACATCCAGAAAATAATTAGATTACATGGAGTGCCAGTGACAATAGTGTCCAACAGGGACCCTAGGTTCATTTTTCGATTCTGATCTAGTTTTCAGCAAGCTATGAAAACGAAATTATCCCTTAGTACTGCATTCTACTCTTATACCAATGGACAGTTAGAAAGGACAATTCACACACTTCAAGATATATTCTGAGCTTATGTTCTTGACTTTGGGGGCCATTGGGATGTTCATCTGACCATCTACCCTAAATAGAGCTCGCCTACAACAACAGCTACTAAGCAAGTATTGGCATGGCTCTGGATGAGGCGTTGTATGGCCGCCCATGGAGATCATCGATCTGTTGGGAAAAAGCGGGTGATAGGAAACTGTTCGGCACTGACCTTGTAAAGGAGACTACAGAAAAAATAGTTACGATCAGGAAGAACATTCAAATGGCTCAAAACAAATAGAAGAGTTATGCAGATACTAGGGATTTGAAATTTAAAAAAGGAGATTGGATATTCCTTAAGGTCACCAATTTCAAGGAAATCAGTAGGTTTGACAAGATGAAAAAATTAAATCTCTGGTTTATTGGGTCATTCGAAATCCTAGAGAGAATTGGTATTGTCTCCTACAGACTGACACTGCCTCCAGAACTTTTCAAGGTCCATAATGTGTTTCATGTGTCTATACTATGCAAGTACAACCCGGACCCCTCTCACATCCTGGGCCATAAACCTCTTCCACTCTAGGAGGATCTGTCCTACGAGGATGTACCGGTCCGTATTGTGGACCGAAAGAGTATATTACTTCGCAACCGAAAAATTCTTTTTGTTAAGGTCATATAGCAAAATCACACACCGAGAGAGGCCATATGGTAGCTAGAATTAGACTTCAGAGCCCAATATCCCCAGCTGTTTGATAGTGAGTGAAATAGATAAATTTGATGGACCAAATTTCTTTTAAGGGGGAGAGAGTTGTAATACCAAAGTTTAAATTTAATGTAAATTAAAAGACTGTCATTTCATACATTCACTTAATCACATTATTTTCCCATTTTTCTTTAGTCTCTATTTTCTAAATCAACCGTAATCACATAAACAAACAAATATACATCAGAGAATGCAATTATATCTCAGTTTTTCAATTTAACAGTAGTCACGTAAGGCAGCAATACATGCATTCAAACTATAAAATCGATAAATCAGATACTATCATGCATTTAAACTGTAAAATAAATCAACAGAGAATAATTTTCGATTCTGGCTCCATTAGTAACTCATAATTAATTATAGATATCTTTTAAGTTTCACGAAACACTATATTATTTAAAATTAAACTTCAATTTCATAACAAATGATAGAGTAAGAGATTCTTACTCAATTTGATGCCCGAAAGGCTAAACTATTGACTCCGCTTACTAGCGGTCCCTAGATTCCCTGAATTTTTTTCGGGAATCAAAACGCACTATAAGTACCTACAAATATTCCAAAACACCCAAAATCAGCCTCAAGGTCCAATTTTGGCCAATTTCAGAATTCTAGCACGTTGGCTCCGCCGTGCTCCGGCGACGGCGCCACCGCCCGCGTCTGGGTCTTCTTCTCCCGCGAGAGCATCCGACGGCTATGGTTAGGGTTTGGTGTAAAGAGGATTATTTATATCCGTCCCTATTTAATCTAGGGCGTTCATCGCGTTTGATTTGAACCATCCGATCGCGATTAAATAAGGAGTAAATCTGGTCCATTCATCGCGATCTAATATGGACCGTCCGATCGCGTTTGGGGAGGAACGAATCTGGCCCGTTCGTGAGCGCATGAACGGATTTGAGTCATTCGATCGCGGGCACACGGATCGCCCGCGTGGCCTCCCGTGTGGCACCGCATCAGCGCCCGTTGCCATGCGACGCGTCCTGTTTTGTCGAGGCTGCTGACCGGGCATCTTATGTGGTAAAACTTTTTTAAATGCATTTCGACTATCAGTTTCTGATTTTTCTTTCAATAATACTCTTTTGGCGATAAGAAAGGGCTCTAGTGCGGCGGCGGTTGGCGACGGCTCTCCTTCCCGACAGCTGGGTCTTCTTCTCCGGCGAGGGCGTCCGACATTTAGGGTTAGGATTTGGTGTGAATAGGGTTATGTATATCCGTCCCCATTTAATCTGGATCGTCCATTGTGTTTGATCTGGACTGTCCGATCGTAATTAAATAGGGAGTGAATCTGGATTGTTCATCGCGATCTAATCTGTACCGTCTATTCGCGTTTAAATCTGGCAGTCTGATCACGTTTGGGGAGGGAACGCATCCGGACCATTTGTGCGCGCGAGAACGAATCTGAGTCGTTCGATCGCGGACACGAGAATCGCCCATGTGGCACTGCGTCAGCACTCGTTGCCACGCGACGCGTCCTAATTTGTCGGGGTTGCTGATCGGGCATCCTACGTGACAAAACTTTTCTAAATTGTATTTCAACTATCGGTTTCCGATTTTTCTTTAAAATATACTCTCAGAACCTAGATTTTCACATTTTTTTAAAAAAATTATTTTTAATTTCATCATCCATCAAATTTACTTCATTTTTACTCTAAATTAAAATTAAAAAAATTACATTTAAATTAATTTAATTTACATTAAATTTAAACTTAGGCATTACAATTTATATATGTGGGTTATGAATTATTTAGAAATTAGAAAAATATCTTCAATGATAACTATAAATTGCATATATTATCAATATAATATAATGGGAAAATAATGATATTGTATATGAAACCTCCAATAATTGTACCTTTTTTTCAAAACAAAACAAGGATGGGTTTTGAAGGATTCGAATTGGAGCAATGATGGCAGATGATGGGACCATTCCATTTCATAAATAGCTTTCGCTCTGTGAATGTGGCTGCCGAAAGCAAGACCACACTATCATAATATAATTCTACTTTTTTCTTACACATACTTATATATTATATGCTTTTAACGGACCCTACATTTTCTAATATTTCAATCAACTTTATAATTATATGTTTTCATCATATGATATATACATATATTATTTTTTTCAAGATATGTACCCATGTTATTGATAAAAATGTACACTTGAAAGTTTTAAACAAAACAAATTTATGGTGATTGTTTGAAACTTTCCATGTGAGTACTCATAAGTTGTTTAACATTTAAATATTAAAAGTAAACTATATTAGTTCATCGTACTTATTATTGGGTAGATGTTTTACGTAAAAATAAGATATGATAATTTTTTTTTTTACAATATAAATTTTATTATTCTGTTTATATAAAACTATATTTATATTATTTTCATATAATAGATATAATTTCAATTATTATCTACTTAAAATTTAAAGTATAAAAAATAAAATAATATGATAAAGTATATTATAATTATCTATTTAATTTTTAAAAATATAAAAATAGATTTTAATTTTTAATTAGCTACATATTATTCACTCTATAATTTTTAAATATGAAAATAATACGGTAGTTATTTATTTAATTTTTTTAAATATAAAAATAAAATTTAATTTTTAATTAATTATATAATTAAATTTTAAATTATAACTCGTGTTTAATTATGAACAGAAGATATATAATGCTATTTAAAATTTTAAAAAAAATTCGAGTTATACATATTAAAAGATTACTTAAAAATTATAAATATTAAATGTGAAAATTTTAAATAATTAACCACATAAATATATACTCATGATTTTTTTATTAAATTCTTTAATGAGAAATTTTATTTTATTTTTTCAAAGATTTATATGATTCTATCAAAATTTGGTATTGCTTTTTAGTGTACATTAATCATAGACATAAGCAAAAGCTATTGAGAAAAAAAAAAAGGGAATGATGATTACAAAATCAATGATTGCTCTAGAAAAGAGAAATAAATTATTCAGTAAATTATTATGGTTTTCATATACATGTACATATATATATATATGTGTGTGTGTGTGTAATTTATTTTGTATGGCATCCAATTGCTTGACCATATCAAAGTCCTTTTAAAGTAGATAATAACTTTATTTTGTATGGCATCTAATTTTCGAGATTCACTGATACTCCTTCCTTCGATATGATGTGTCCTAGGAAGGCGGTCTGCTCAAACCAGAATCGACACTTACTCAACTTTGCATATAACTTCTTTTTTCTGAGGACCTACAAAACTTGGACAAGATGGTGAGCATGTTCTTCTCTGCTTTTTGAGTAGACTAAGATGTCATCAATGAACACGATAACAAATTGATCCAAAAACTCTCTGAAGACCCTGTTCATCAGATCCATAAAGATTGTCGGGGCGTTGGTTAGCCCAAATGGCATGACCAGGAACTCATAGTGTCCGTACCTGGTTCGAAAGGCCGTTTTGAGGATGTCTTTTGTTCTTATCTTCACCTGATGGTAACCTGATCGCATGTCTATTTTAGAGAAGACCTGTGCACCCTGCAGCTGATCGAAGAGGTCATCAATCCTAGGAAGGGAATATTTGTTCTTAATTGTAACCTTGTTCAATCCTTTGTAATAAATACACAGTCTCAATGTTCCATCTCTCTTCCTGGCAAAAGTGACTCCGGCACCCCAATGGGACACACTGTGTATAATAAAACCATTATTTTGCAATTCAGTGATCTGTTTCCTCAGCTCTTCCATCTCAATGCAGTTCATGCGGTAACGAGCAACCGAAATGGCTTGAGTGCCTAGCTGTAGGTCTATAGTGAACTCGACTTCCATGTCTACTGGTAGTTCGGGTAGTTCATCCGGAAACACATCTGGAAAGTCTCGGACTACCGAAATCTCTTGGATACAAATTTCCTTCTTGGGCTTGCCTAGTTAGAGAAAACAGCAAGATTAAGGTACTAGAAAATTAAGGAAACTTGCCATCAAGGAATAAGTACTAAATGATTTTATTAATTTGTAAATAGCTCCTCATTGGGAGGATTAAATACAACCTTCTTGTTAAAGTAATCTATGGTGGCGTGATGCACCGCTAGCCAATCCATTCCTAAGATTACATCAAAATCCCCCGTGTCTAACCCTATCAGGTCTACACTCAGTTTCCTATTTGCTATCTCCACGGCACAAGCCCTGCAGACAACTTCCCCTAATAGTGTTTCACTCCCAGCAGTAGACACAAACAATATTAAATCAAGTTTATCAGGTGATACATTAAGTTTGGATGTAAAAATATGTGAAATAAATGAATGCAATGCACCAGTGTCAAATAAAATATGAGTAATATGGTCACAGATAGTGTACATACCATGTACCACGTCCGGGTCGGCGTCGGCATCCTGCTGGGTAAGGTTATAAACCCTGCCCTGAAAAGGAGGTCTTCTTTGGTTCTGGTTTCTTGGACACTCTCTCGCATAGTGCTAGGCACTACCACATATGCAACAGGTGTTGTTGAGGTGATAGCATGGTCGGTCCCTGTGATTTCTGCCACAGTGCTGGCAGATCTTTCCATGTGCTACCCCTAGAGCCTGAGGAGGGGCCTGGATCACTGGTCTAGGCATCTTATTTGGTTGGACCGGCGCAGTAGGTGCTGGTCTGCGGGGTGGAGCTGAGGGTCGGTGACTCCCTGCTGACTGAGGACGGGTGTTGAAACTCCTCTCTACAATCTGCACCTTTGCTAGAACGGCTGAGTATGTCTTGAGCTCCAGTACCAATAAGTGTTGCTTGATCTCTGGGCGGAGGCCCCACTGGAATCTCCTGGCCTTCCTGCCCTCATCCATCAATGTCTCCGGAGAATATCGGCCCAGCTCTAAGAACTTACGAGCATATTCCGATACCGTTATGTTTTCCTGGACCAGCTGAACAAACTCCATCTCCTTCAAGTGTCGGATGTGCTCAAGGAGATACTCCACATGGAAGGCCGCTAAGAACTGCTCCCAAGTGGCTGGTATAGGCAGGATGGTCTGCTTGAGCTCCCACCAACGACCTGTTTCCCCTACCAGCATGTAAGAAGCATGGGCAGCTCTTTACTCAGGAACCACTTCCAAGGTTTTGAAAGCTCTTTCAGTCTCTGCCAACCACTACTAGGCATCTTCGAAAGAGGATCCCCCTACAAAAGTGGAAGGGTTCAGTCTCCTGTACCTCTCTATGTAGCCTAGGTCGATCAAGGAAGGAGCTGGGTCCCGTGGAAGAGGGACTAGGCCCGGCTGGGGATAGACTGGGGGACCCTGTGGTGGCACATGATGATATAATGGGGGCATTGGATTGTACTGTGGCAGTGCCAGGCAGTATAGTGGCTGGGGCACCGGTTCACACTACGGCGGTGGTGCCGGGTGGTACTGTGGTGGAGCAGGCTCGTGCCGGGGTGGCTGGGGATCCGCTTGCTGTAACGGTGGCTCAACCTGTGGTAGTGGGGGAGGATCGGGTAACTCCCTTCTCTCCTCTCGACCTTACTGGGCGACCATGATCCTTTCCAGCATCTCAAATATTCTGTCCACATCTTCCCGAAGCGAATCATCCCGAGCTGCTCGGTTTAGTGGGGGTCTTCCTCTCCTCATTTCTCTGCACCTGCATTTCACAAGGAAGAGTTGAGTAACGATTTATCGGTGGGTATTTCTCTAACCATTATTGTGTAAGGAATGAGTCCGAGGAATGCGGCTCTGATACCAACTGTAATTACCCCGAAATAAAAATGAAGATGTATATATTAAAAATTCTAAGTGCGGAAGCGAAATAAAAATTCTGATTTACATCCCTTATTCAATAACCATAAACGTATTCAACGTATGAAAGAATAAGCTAATTAAAAAAAATACTCGAAATGAAAACTATAAATAGAACTATAAAATCTTTAGGTGTCTAATTCGCCGTCTTCCTGCGGAATAGGCTCGGGAACCACGTCTTCCTGATCTGGAATGGTTAAGTAAGGAATGAGCTACACTAGCCCAGTAAAGATATCACACTATCTCACTGCCACATAAGTAAAGGTTGGTAGAAAACAAAAATGACCAATGGAGCATAATTTATAATAAAATCATTTATTAATAATAAAAACCTCTACTGTCCACTTACCTCGGTAAGATTCGTGAAAATAACATATGAAAGCAACAACATTATAACCATCATAAAATCATATACACTTTGTAACGTAACACATGTTATACTTTTGTACTTCAATAATCAGACAACAAATTTTCTCTTTTACCAGCCTACTAGTATCCATGGGGATCCATAGGGGGTCCCCGCTACACGTGAATCATTAACATTAATAACTTAATTCCAGGGTCGTCTCCATACCCCGTCCGGTATGGGCACCAAATCATAAAGTCTCCATACCCCGTCCGGTACGAGAGACCACGTTCCCGGTAGGGTTCTCTACGGATCCGGTCCGTCCACCATCTCCCAGGATATCTAGTTAGGCTGTCGACATTATCCATTTATCAATTCACATACATTTTTTCATTTTTCTTGGTCTCAATTATCCAATCATACACAAACACGTAAACCAATAATGAACACAAAACAAAACAATACAATATCAGGTTCACCATAATTCAAACCATAATAAAAGAAACTATGATTCATTCATATGAAACTATAAAATAAACACATCAGATACCATACTGCATTTAAAACTATAAAATAGATCAAACAACAACTGACCGATAAATACACCAGATTCGGGCTCCATAAACAACCTTAAGCAATTATACACATCCATTAATTTCACGAATATCGTTTTATCATTTATTGAACTTTAATACCATGATAGAAAATAGGGTGAGAAATCCTTACTTGTTTCGGAGTCTGAAATCGGCTTTACACTGCGCCTACGGGCAGTCCCTAGATTCCCTTAATTTTCTCCCAGGAACTGAAACACGTTTTCGGTAACTGCACGTGTCCCCAAAAACAAAATTAGACCCAGGGCCGTTTTGGCCAATATCGGAATTCCGGTACAATGGCTTCACCGTGCTTCGACGACGGCACAACGGTATTTTCCGGATTCAGCATCGAAAAAACGAGCCAAGATGAGAAAATTTACCTCATTTGGCGGTCGAAAAATCCTCTTGTGCGGCGGTAGGTGGTGGCAGCCGGCTCCTCCGGTGACTGGTTTTTCTTCTCCGGCGAAGGTACTGGCGGCTAGGGTTTGGGGTTGGGTGTGGGTGAGGTTATTTATAACATTCCTCTTTTAATCTTAGCCGTCCATCATGATTTAATCTGGACCATCCGATCGCAATTAAAATGGAAATAAATCTGGGCCTTCCGTGCGCGTGAGATACGGGCCGTCCGTACGCGTGAGATCTGGACTGTTCGATTGCGTGCACGCGGGTTGCCCTCGTGGCTCCGTCCCGTGTGGCCTCCCACGTCAGCTTCCTTGCCACGCGGCGTGTTTTGGTTGGTCGGGGCTGCTGATTGGTCTGCTGACGTGGCACAACTTTTTTAAATTACGTTTTGACCCCCAGTTTTCGATTTTTTTTTTCAAAAACACCTCTAGAATTCAAATTTTTAGCATTTTTTTTCCAAAATCAATTTCAATTAAATTCTAACAATAATTTTACTATATTTTATTATTATTATTATTATTTTTATTTTTATTAAATTAAATTAAAATTTTATAAATTAAATATTAAAATAAAATAAAATAAAACAAAAATGTTTAATAAAAATTAAAATAAATTAAAAATTAAAAATACAAAATTTGGGTGTTACACCGTGGAGGAAAAAAAAAAAAAGAAAACTGACAAACAAAATTTGAAGCGCAATATTATACATTTCTACCTTTTGAGGTTTCAATTTATTTTAACAGTATCCTTTTGTTCTTCCCTCATTTCTCTGCAGAAAATTAACTTGTAGAGCTTTTAAAACCTTCTTTTTTTTTTCACCAAGCGGACGCAGAGGAATCTTCAATTTGAAGGTAATCCTTTCAAATTATTCAAGCTTCATTCTTTGGATTCCTGCATTGTCACATCAACCACTGCCTTAGTTTATCTCGTCCTTGCTTTGGATGTTTCTTTTAGTCATCTGCAAGATTGACATTTGTGGATCTGGCTAACAATTAGGGTTCTTTTTAGATGAATAGTCTTTGTTGCTGCTGATTTTTCAGTGAGCTAGTGTTTTGATTTCTGGGTTTGTTCTTTGATGTCTGAAATCAACATTTGAGCTTGAAAGTTGGAA
>NW_019014678.1:2739050-2759059 GCF_000150535.2 Carica papaya | reverse complement strand
CAGGATAGTAGTTTCCCTTGACTCTCAGTGCCATCCCATGGAAAATTTTTGTCTATCGGTTTTGCAGAACTCATAAACAGTTTAGTTTTTAGTGTGTCATTGACAAGATGGTATAGGATACCATTCATTTTTTTGCTTCGGTGAGCACTCTGGCAAGTTGGTTCTTCAGGATCCCAATCAGTTCATTTTGGAGAAGATTGCTGATTATGCATTATTACCAGTAAAGATGATTAATTATGTTTGTGGATCGAACAGATTGGTCATTTCAAAGTTATAGCTACTAGTGATATTTATGGTGACGCATCATGACCCAGTGTAGTGTATGATTCAAAATTCGGAAGATTGTTACTCCATCAGATAACTCCTATTGTTAATCTTTGCTCCTTGAAGACGCCACATTGTGACTCTCATTTCCTAGCTTGGTTTGGTTATATATCGTATGGACACAGGTTACTCGGAGCATATTCCTGCCAAGTTCCCCAAGTCTTTGCTGGATGGTGTTATTTGATTGCTGGAACTCAGAATCATATGTTTCTAGCAGGAAGGATCAATCTTCAGAGAACTAGATCACGCCAACTTTATATCGGTGGAAATAAGTAGGAGGCCTCCAAAATATTTTCGAGGTCTGTTGAGGCTGTCAGCTGAGAGATTTTAGTGCCTTGTACAAGATAACTTGATATGCTTCACATCTTGAAACCAAGGAAGGAGTCTTCTCTACGATATGATCACGGTCTGGTCTTATATTACTATATTGCAAAATAGAGGCTTGGTCAACACTAAGTACATGGATCTTTATTGTGCCACACATGGTTGCTGCAGGGGAAGGCAGAACAATTCCACTGGATAATTTGCAGACTTTTAGATATACAGTATTTATGTATTACGTATATATGTATGTATATGCATGTATTTATGTTAGTGCTGAAGATAGTTGTTGATGGAGTCATTATGGTAAATACAAATCAACTGACAGTAAGATCATTACAGAAATTGAGTTGCTGGGTGTGAGAGGAGATATGGTGCCTCGTCTGGTAAGGGAATTGGATTGTAGTTACTTGATATATGAAAAATTAATTGGGCCGCGTTGGGCTTAATAACCAGCATGACCCATTATTTTCCCAGAAATATTTCATTACAAAAACTGAGATATTTATATATATAAATATATGTATGTATCTACATATATATATATATATATATGTATTGACAGAGTAGTTTTACGGTGGCATTGATGAGAATGAAACTTCCTAGTGAGCTGCATATTGTTAATATTGAACCGAGTGTGGTGTACGAGCAAAGATGCACTCTTCTCAATGCCGAAACCACAAGCATTGAGTTGGAGACCTCGCCCTCGTGTTCCTCAAATCACCCTCTCTAATTAACGCAACCATCAAGATTTTTATTAAAAATTTCCTAATCTATACAGTTTAGTCAAATTAAATTAAGATGAAAGAAATTATATATGCTTGAGGGGCCGTAAGGAAATATATATATATATATATATGTATGCGCTTACTGTGGAGTCTTAAATTAACCAATCAAACTGCAGACTGCAGGAGCTCTGATCCTAAACTGATGAGGATTGACTCTATTAATTTACTTATTGTCTTCTAGTAAATTACCATTTCCATCTGTAAAGCAATCAAGTTGTCTTTTAATTAATGGCCAAACCAGCTAGCTAATTAATTACCATTTAATTAAAAATTAATTAATTAATTATTACAACTTCGACATATATATATATATATATATTTACGTGTGTGTGTGTATTATATATATATATATATATATGCGCGAAGAGAAGGGTATAGTTTTATTCTAGAATTTAGTAAATATGCGCATAATAATTTTTGTAGTTATATAAGAAATAATATAAATCCTATTTTATGTGGAAAAAAAATTTTAATAAACATATAAATATGCATAGAATAATTTTCATATTATCATTTTACTTTTATTCAATATTATTTACTTAAAAAATTATTTTTATCTTTAAAAATGTTAATTTTTTTCATGTTAAATATTAAATAATTTTAAGAAAATGATGAGTTGACAGGTATCAATTCTCAGCTTTTACTTACAGCGTGTGTGTGTGTATATATATATATATAGGTTGTTTCTAAACTGAATGGGAATGAATATATATTACTAGGTGTGTGTATATATGTATATATATATATATATCTCATGAACATAACATATTGTAAGTTGATAAAACATGAAAACTTATTATTATTTTTTTTAATGTTAATGTTCCAAAATCAGTAAAACACAAAAAATATTAATATAGATGGTGCAAATTAATAATAATTAGTATAATATTTTTCTGTAGAATGTTGTAACATTTTATATATAGAGGTATAGCTCCTAGCTTTTGACTTTGCCACATTTGATCTATAAAACACAGAAATTGTCTTAATAAGTTCCATTTCATGGAAAAGGAAACAAGCTTCACAACTTCAGCTGCGGTGTATACATACATGGGCATTCGTGGCTTCGGATTGTATGAATATACATTTGGTCTTGGGGGATTATTATACATATGAAGGTACGTATTAATACATATGGTTTCGTAATACACAGATAAATTTTTGCTTTTAATTAGCTTAATATTCTTTTCTGTATTTGTGATATATATATATATTAACGCACGGCAAACTTTTAAGAGGATTCTGGCATGCATTTCGTTTCTGGGTGAATGATTTGGTTGATTGTTTTTGTACTTAATTTTGATGCATTTTATTAATTACATGTAGTTAAATCAAGAAAGAATTAGAGATATGTAGATATAAATCTGAAAAAGGAACTATATACGTTTTGGTCGGTTAGCTGCTTCAACTATACACACACACACATTTGAATGTAAACACTTATATATATATATATATATATCACTTGATCGTGCTGGTAATTTACTATTGGCACAGCAAACCCAACAAAAATTTATATTTATGAAACTCAAGATTTGTATAGATCTCTGCTGTCACTGATCTTCCTTGGATGCCCATATTCATTACTTGTGCATGGGCAATAGAGCTAGGGACATGCATAAAAAACAGATCCATATATATATACACGTGTATACATACACATGTATATATACACATATATATAATTTTCCGTGTTCTCGAACACCATCCAAGGAAACCACATTCAAGCCTTTGGAAGGAAGAACACTGTTTTTCAATTACATTATGTTATTCAAAGTTATTTGTACGTTAAATTACATTTTTTCTTAAAAAATATTTTTGTGTATTCCTAAGCCCTGCATGCGACAAGAAATATAATATTATATACGTATCATCAGATACGTGTCGGAACCCTAGCTTTGACCTGGGTTTGAACTTTGTATAATAAGACCCTTTCTTTACTCTTCCAGGACTTCCTCCCTCCTTTTTCACCTTCTTGAACAATTAAGAACACAGTTATCAGTCACAAAAAACAAAAGAAGAAGAATATCACAAGTATGATGCAGATTATAAGGCTTGCAGGTTTAGCCATAGGGCTCCTCTTTCTTATGCATACCCTTGTTAGAGGCCCCTCCCTGCATCAAGGTAATAACTATATATATCTCTCTCTCTCTCTCTATATATATATATATATTTTTTTCGTTAATTTGTTGATTTTCATTTCGATAAAGAATGATCAGGTCGATTAATATGATTTTTCCCATAAATAATACAAACTTAAATTTGGGTGTAGAAATAAGATTCCAGAGTAGGTTTTGTTTTAATGTTAACTTGTTTATGTGTTAATTTGATAAAAGCACTGAAGAACCCCTTTATTGAGATCCCTATTTCTATTCAACCTTACTAGTATATGGCAGATTGCGGTACCTAAATATGCACACACACATATATATATATCTTATGAATTTATATCCGCCGGAAAAGTTTTTCATTTTCTTTTTTGCTTAATTTTAATTGTAGCAAAGTATTCAAGATTCTTGTATGTGTTATGCAATCAAATTTAGAGATATTCTGTCTCGGTTTAATGAATATACGTGGGTAAAAATATACAAACATATATATATATATATATATATATTGGTAAATTTCACCATTGATATACTGATCTGAATGCAGGAAAGCTGAGTGATGGAACCAGGTCTCCCAGAAAAGTACTTCAAGATCGAGTGAATGATAAGGTCTTTCATCTTCCTTCATGGAAGTTAGTCTATGATGTACTTTCTATTTAACTTTATTAAATCAAATTTTGTACCTTACAGAAATAAAGAATAAATTTTACATGTTTTATTTAACTTTTCAACTATTAAACAGTAGTACTTTAATATATGTATAATTTAATCTATATATGTATATATATGTATTTCATTGCAGAGCGGTGTATTGGAGACGGAGCCATTGAAATCTGTTGGGTTGAGAACTCCAAGGAGGTCTTCCATGTCTGACCAGCAGGAAGAAACTGATTGTTTGCAGACAAGTGCAGAAGCAAAAAGACTTCTGGAGAGATCAAAAGAGATTGTGAGTTTGATGCACAAGGACTACTCGGGGATGTCTAAGCCTCGCAGGAAGCCTCCAATAAACAATAATGAACCTTGGCATTGATAGAGCCACATATGCATGCTTATATACATATATATATGTATACGTATTATATTTAGGTTTTGGCTCACAATTTTGGCACCCAATAGGAAAGTAGTGCAGCCTCTCAAAGCCTATACATATGTAGGATATAGGCATATATATATATATATATAGTATGGAACTTTTTTTTCTTTACAAGTTTATGCTTTTTAATTAGTGATTTATGTTAGGGCATGCATAGGAGCAAATTGAATTACTTAGCAAGTGTAGTTAATTAGTCTTACTTTGTAACAAAGATATTGTTAGAGTTAAAATATCTTATATATATATATATGTATGTATTGTGTGGCTTCAAAAGTCCCCTTTTTATCTTTTGTATAATAACATTTTAGGTACTAGTTTGTGAAATGATCAAGTGATGTGTTGTAGTATTTCTATTTAGTTTAATTAATGAACTAATTTTAGTTTGAATAAATTATTTTAGAACCCTAGAATTTGAGTTGAACTATATGTACATTAATAGTATTCAATATAATATTATGATATTTATGATACTGAATTGCAGACGAAGTAAATTCTTTTTTTTTTGAATTAATTTTTTTCTCGGTATTTCTTTATAAACTCATGATTCATGACTTTAGAGAGTAGTAAAATTAGTTTCTCTTGAAAATAAGGAATAACAATCTTGGTTCAAAATACTCTTATAAGAAAATTTATAAATTAATTAGTACTTGAAAATAATGAACCAAGTTGCTTTAAAAGTTATCGGTTCACGTGTAAAATAGAAATTCCCTTTTAATTTACATAGAACATAAGACTTATACTATATATATGTATATATATATGATATATCAAATCTATAATTCATTGAGTAAAATGTATTAGAAAAGAAATGGATTTTATTAATAGATTCATTTATTAAAACTCTTGGGAAGAGATCAATGCAATATAAAAAAAATGATAATCAAGGGCTTAATATTATATTATTGTTTTGACAATTGTCATATCTTAATTTTGTTCAAGTAACTTTTATTTTTATTTTAAATAAATTAAAATGATTGAAAATTCAAAAGATAATTATACATAATAAAAATAATGGTAATGCAATATTAGCTTGTAAGTTTTGATCTATTAAAAAATCATTCTCATTCCCACTTTCATCACCCCAAAACCCATTAATCAGTCCAACACACTGCCTCTTCCATAGGCCCAACCATGTCTAGTCTTCGGCCCAATACTGCAATTCACTCGGCCCATATCCTTTGCTCAGCCCATTCATTAACAAACCCAACGACGCCGTTTTTAAAAACTCTCTTCCTCTGATCGACCAGCAGAACAGAGGGTTCAAGGGATTTCTGAAAATAGACAAAGCCGAAGAGAGAGAGAGACAGAGGAGCAATGGTGGGCAACCTTGTAAGTTTTCTATGATGGTGAGCGATGATCCGATGATGATGGCCGTGTCAGGAAGAAGACATAGTATGAGCTGGAGGAGAGAGAGGCACGGAAAGCAGAGGGTGAAGAGGCTGGCGACAAAGAATCAGGCCTTCGTGCGAGGAGTAGAGTACCTGAAAGGGAAGCCGCGAGCTTATCTCCAAGCTCAGCTTTTGCAGTAGCGGGTGGAGAAACCGTCAAGGCAGGGGCGCCGGGATGAGCTGTAGTTGGGGACTATGAGGCCATAAAAGGAGGAACAGGGCGTCTTTGGGAGAGGGAGACGAACAGTTACAAAGGGGGTTCTCTGGAGAAGAAGAGTAGAAAGGAGAGAGCGGAGGAGAATTTTCTTCTTCGTGCTTGTGAGAGAGCCGAGGGAGACTATGGCTTAAAAAAGGCATCTTTTGCAGGGATTCTGTGTAAGAGGAAAAAGAAGGGGGAGAAGATAGCGGAGAATGGAAGGAAACCAAAGCCGAGAGAGTGCTTTTTTACGGCTTCTTAGAAAATGCTGAGATTCGGCCAGCTTGAAGCAAAAGGAACAATCTAAATTGTGGTATAAATCTCACCGCTTTTATATTTTTGATCAACATGGATATTTCTGCATGCTTTTGCTTTTGTTTCCATTATTTGTCTTGTCATTGCAGTCTATGTGATGTACCACGTTTTACCGTTCTAGCTTCCTAAACACTGTTTGAGTGAAGTGTGATCATATTTCCAGTTCTTGATTTTGTGTTTTGTTTGAATGAAATGTTGATCCCTTCCGCGCCGTTGTCCTTCGACGTTTCCTCTACCTGCTTAGAGATGTTAGTGTTTTCTTTTTTATCTAATCATCTTCCTTCGGTTCTCTATATTGATGTGGCTTGCTCATTAATTAGTTCATCCCTTTTAAAGAATAAATTCCTGTAAAATAAAAGGTTAATAATTTATTCAAACAAAAGGTTAACCATATAAGGGGTGAGTCAAGAGAGGTGCATGCCAACAAAGTGACGGGCACGAGTACACTCCTGGGGCATCACAATTTTGTTCAAAAAATGTTTTCTCAACATGCAGCTTCTCAAGCCGCATGCGTTAAAGTCAGATTTCGTGAACAATTGGTGTAGGGCATGACTTAATTCATGATTTTTGTTGTGGGTAATTGTGGGTTTCATGTGTTGAGAGAGAGAGAGAGCCTTCACCAACAATAACATTCTTTTCTTTGAATTCTCCTAGCTTTCTAAGAAGTTGAGCTAAGTGACAGTTTCCAGACCTTGTGTAACTCCAATGCCAATTTATTCCTCCCCAGACTGAAGATTCTGGAAAATTTCTAGCAAACACTGATAAATATTGACTAGTTGTTGGGGCTCTGCAGTTTGCAGCTTTGTCCATTATGATTTGTTCAATGAACAAAATTTGCCAATTAATATACTTATCCTACTGATTTGCGCTGGACAATCGTTAAATGCCTATTGCAGTATCTGAAGTATATAGTTTCACATGGTCTCTGTTTTCCTCATCCATCACCTTGTCGTTTACAATGTTTATCTAACAATGACTGGAGAGATGATCAAGATGACCAATGTTTTCTAAATGGTTTTGCAGTTGATTTGGATGCATTTTTTGTCTTGGAATCTGCAATTGCATGATCCTATGACGAGAACGAATATAAAGTTATTGCAGACATAAAGGTGGAGATTATCTCGATCCAATTTTCTTCTAGCAGAACTGGGTTTTCCCTCATCCACTCCAATTTTGTAGTTTGACCATATGTAGACCATTTATTTCACCGCCAATCCAACCTTCCATTCCTATCAGATTGCAGTCATTTATTGAGTTGGATTTTAGTTTTGTCTTTAAGCAGTTTCCAGCCTAACTACAAAACAAGTTTTACCTCGTTAACCTATCAGATTGCTTCTGTATTTGTTATTGCCCTTAGCTTGTCAACAGTTTAAGCAATTTATGAGATAAACTTTGGCTCCTTCCATGACTGTGAGGTGGGTGTTAGAAATATTAGAGAAGACTTTCAATGATCTTCCATTCATGCAATTACATATCCCACTAATGAGTAGATATAGCCCTCAATATGTATGGTTGTATTTCCTTATTTTATATCCTTATTTTATATCCTTATTTTCATACTAACCAATCCTAGTTAAGAAAGATATATGATTATTATCTTCTTTATAAGGGTTTGTCATTATAATAATCTGAACTCCAGTCTTTATCTTAGTATTTTAATTCCAAAGTATTCTTGTGCGGACTAGTAATTGTTAAGACTTGGAAGATAGTCAGAACACAGTCTCCATTGCAATTTCATAGTTTCTAAAACTTTTTTTTAAAGAAAAGAGAAGAATTTCATAGTTTCTAAAACAGTTTGATATGAATAGAAAAGAATATGGTAAGATTTGCAATTGCGCGAACCAAACAAAATTTTATAGGGTCGTCTTTCAAATTAGCACAAGCTTCTTGAGTGTGTAAGGAGTGCAAATTGAAGAGTCATGGATACAACGAGTGGCGATAATTGAATTAGCAGCATCAGTGACGTGAAAACCATCAAAGAAGAAATATGTGTTTGGGTTGGAGCATGGCTGTGAGAATGGAATACAAGTTCCATTTTGCAAAGTAGTGCAACAAGAATCCCTTGTATCTGTAAAGCCTGTAAAAGAAATTGTGAATTAAGAATGAGAAACCAAAAGAAACTAGAATATGCAGGTCACAATGTTTTTAACATATTAGTTACAACCATTAGTTTATGTATATTTATGGTATTATTGGAACTAGAAACTTACTGTATTTAGAAGGGTTTATAATGGCATCATAGACTAGTGCGTTAACACGTCCAAGAACAAAAGAGGAACCATGGAGTGTAGATGTCAAATATTTAAGCTTTGAAGAAAGCCTTTTGTTGAACTCTAGAACAAGCTGGTTTGCTTCTTCAACACATTTTCCGGTGTGTTTATATGTTTTGGCCAGGGATGGCATGCACCCGATTGGCCCAACTTCAAACATCACCATCTTCCTCGCACCAAGGTAATAGAGTGTCTGCAAAATGTTATTCAGTTACAAGACATTCTATGGCACTTCAGACAATTCGGAGTTGATATATAACAAAAGGGGTTAGATAGAATAGCATTAGTTTTTCTTTTTGAAAGAGTTTATATTGTAATATACATACATATGTAATCTATATGGGTTAGATGGGAGAAGGAAGAACCTGAAAATGGTGAACCAGGGTATCAACAAGGAGCTGAGCAAAGGTTTGAGGAGAAGGACGTGTGTTTTTGAAGAAGGGTATTGTTTGGCTGTTAATGTAATAGTTGATAAGATCATTGCTGCCTACGCAGAAGAGGAATATAGACTTTGATAAATACTTTCTGAGAGCAATTGATCTCCTCAAATATGTTGTTGATCTTAATTCTATTATTTTTTTCTGAAACAAAAGGATCTGCTCTCCCAAACTCAAGCATTTTCCCTGCAATTAAATTGCCGAATAATGAGATTTTCAAATTTAATCTCAGAAAATGTTTTATGACTATTGTTAGATTGATAGTTTTATCAGATTCTTACAAATTGACTTCCAGTTTGCGGGAGGATCCCACATGCCCCAGATGCATAATTCAAACCTGTAAGTGTTTGTAACTTACGGAAGCCAAGAACTGGTGGTGCATATGGCAGCCCAAGATATTCGGCTACACATGCAAACAAACAAAAACATTACATATATACCCACACACACACCCCCATATAGAGTTATAGATATGAACAAAGGTATACAAGATATATAAATTATACCTATAACATCAGCTGCTGTTCTATTATTAGTGAACCTGCCAGTAACGCCATGGACAAAATTGACACCGTAAGGGCGGTAATTAGCCTTAGCAGCGGTTGGCAACAGATTGTTATTTCCACTGTCGAATAATGAATCTCCAAAAACATACAATGCAGGAGCAAGAGGTGCACTCTGCAACAAACCACAGAGCTCAAGCAAAGTCAACAAGAAGATGATCGCCATTGATGATGATGACCCCATAATTCTCATCAACTCTCCACTTCGGGCAAGAATGATCAAGATGATTTATAGTTCTCACGTATATTTTATATGTATATTATCACATGCATGGCTACTAGCAAGCACAAAAACTAAGATATTTGATATAATTATGATATTTAAGAGCTTTGAATGAAAAAGTCGAAGCATGTGGAGTTAACATCAAGTACATATAATTGGAAATGGTGGGTGATTTCCAGATCTAATTAGTCAAGAACTTACCTACGTCTGACATTTCAGATCATTGATTATCATTTGGGTAAAAATTTGATCAGTAAATTATAAAGGAGAAGTATTTTAATTTTGAAACTTACAATTTAATTGCTAATTTGATTTTTCTATTGGATGATGAGTTTGTAATCATGTGCCGCAAAGGTGGCGAGGTAAATTAAGATTTGATTATGACTATTTAATTATATATTTAATAAATTAGATCGATCATATCTCCATCTGTGGTAAACGTGCATATACAGATCAAATCGTTAATGATGATTACTTCGTACAGCTTGATGAACCAGAGAATATTATATAATATATATATATTCATCACATGAACTGCACGTTTTCTCATAATCTTTTCTTTACACGTCTGATTCTACCTTAAAAAATAATCAAACACATTTCCAAGATCAAATATATAATTTTCAAGATTATTAATTAATACTTTTATGGTTTGTACGCGCAATTACACTATATATTATATATATATATATATTAACTAATTTTATTAATATAATATAAATACCATTTGTCAATAAGTTCATAGAATAAATTACTAAAATTTACATAAATTTATTGATGGTAAATTGATACTATTAAATATAGTATTTCAACTGATATATCATGTACATGCATAATCATAAATTCACAATCCAATTTTACCAAGGTTTATATATCAATAATTTGATTTTTATCATTTTTTTTACCTAATTGTTTATTTATATGATAAGTATTTTTTGTTTATCTTATAAAGTGACAGTATAATATTTTTGAATTTATTTTTTTTTAAAATAAAGATTAATTTTAAATTTCTTTTCAAAAATTTGCAAAAAAAAAAAAGATTAAATAATTCAATAACATCATTTATTTTTAATACCTAATTAACTTCAATGTCAAAATTCTTCATATTTGTCTATCACTTTATAACATTGTTTTACTGGGATAAATATCTTTAGTAATTTTACGTATCTTATCTCTTTTTTTTTAAAACGTATTTCTTAAACTCCTTATATTTCTTTCATATAATCATTTTTGTTCTCCACAATCAATTCATAATACCTTATCTCCTAAAATAAAATTATTGTCTTAATTTTAGAAAATATAAAATTTGTATCTTTTCACCGATAAATAGTGTTTTATTCTCACTCACACATCACTGTTCCAGGGGATAAGTCCTCTATTTTTCCCTATTTGGCTATATACAAAGTTACTTTTACCCTTTGTTCTGCCAACAAAACAATTTGTCCATAACATGTTTCTTCACCATACTATTCTAGTCAAAGAAACAAGCAAATCCTACTTACTTAAATCAAACTCCTCTATTAAATTAAACTTGTCTCTTTGAAAACAATGGATGACGAGAGATGCTTTATGCGAGAAATCTAAAGTCTTGAAGGCTTTTTTTTATACGTATAAATATTGACATGATAATATTTAGTAATTTCGAATAATTTTTGTTGGTGTTAGAAATTATGAGAACTTCATAGATTTAGAGTATTTTAAAATTTTGACAAGATTCTCCTAACTAAAAAAATGTTAAAAATAGTGTTTTTTGACCTCTATATCGATTACTCTATAAGATTATCGAGATTGAGACCGCATATAGATGTTAATTCATTAGATATACTATAGAAAAATATCACTAGTTGACATTTATTTGTGTTATAGGGTTTAACGGGTTGATCATAAGTGGAGGACGTGTAATATGTATGTGCAGAAGGAAATTTAATATTTTCTTCAAACCAACAAAGAGTGTCAGTATATAGAAATTGTGACATGCTTTTAGTGTGCTGTTTAGTTCAAATATATTCAATTTTTATTTATTTGATAATATTTTAGTTACTTGATATGAATAAAATAGTCATTGTTTTGTATATTTGATTTATAGTTAATCTCTATACTATTTGTATCTATGACCGAAGCAAATTACTCATTTTTCCTTGCATTACAAAAGCTTATTATGTTGTCCGAATATGTGTTCGTTACACACTATTTTCACCATCACTGTTGAGGAATTTAATCATCCATTGCTGCTGAATTCACATTGACTGATATAACTTGGGAGATTACACAGTTGCAGTCTTCTTCTTCGATTACTCGGGTTTGTTTCTTTACACATTCCTCAGCGTCTTTGCTTTTACCCCACAGCACCATATACAAACCAATTATCACCACCATTGATCCCAAAACACTGCTCAACATTATTCATTCCAGACTGTAATTAGTTACTATAAACTTTTATAGGTATATAAGACATTTGACTGAAGCCAAACATTTTACCTTCCAAAGTAAATTTGCTCATGTAAAAAAGAGAAGTCGAGTATTGCTGCGAATATTTGTATTAAAGGAGTGAACGCAGAAGTGAAAACCGGACCCTTCTTCTTTACACACCATGAGAGTCCTACATATGATAGTCCTGATCCAACTGCTCCCTATTTTCACCAAAAATTGAAATTAGATTGACATATTTATGTGTATAACATCTCGAGCCTAATCCTTTTAGACATAAACTATTGGAAAATAATATGAATATTCATACGAAGGACAAGAATCTCATGTTTTTTCGAGATAAGATTGAGATATCACACTATACCCAATTACAAACATGTTAAAAGACTTAAAATAATATGTACTTACAGCATATATAACAGTAAGGATCTGAAATTTTCCCTTCAATACCCACATGCTAATACTCCTGTCTTGGCTCAAACTCAAAATTCCAGATTGGATAGCACCAAAAAATGAGAGAACAGCTGTGCTTGAGTACTGACATGGGTATTTTTTTCCAATCCTTGCTTGAATAATAAACCAAAAACCCCACAAACTGCAGCCTATGATCAACAAAATCGAACCCAAAGCCGACCTATCTTTAACCTTCTTTTTAGAATGGCTGATTGAGTTGTCAAAGTTTTCTTGCAAATTATGGTAACCTGTTGTTAATGGCATTCCTCTGTAGAGGATCAGGACCAAAGCTCCACAAATGCAAATCAATGTCCCTAGCACCTTTGCCCTCCCACTCTTGTTTCTTATATCAACTTTTTCGAGCCTGAAATGTGTCAAGTGCATAACATAAGTTGTGTGAGATGATTACAATGATGATCAATCGTCAGAAATCTAAACGAAACTGTGTAAATATTGATATCAAGTTACTTGAATGGTAAGGCGGAGAGGAATGTCATTGCAGGCACCAAGTTAATGAATGCACAAGCGAATGTAGCTGATGTATAGTCAAGTCCAAGGAGGAAGAAGTATTGAGTGAGAGTTGTCCTGTTAATCGGGACAAAGAAGAATTTGTTAGAAGCATAGAAAATAAGTCAATGGATAAGCAAGAAACGGTATGAGTACTAACCCAACTAAAGCACTAAAGAAAAGTTGACACAAGATAATGGCTGTAAGTTTATGTCTACTTGTCCTGCAAGAAAAAAAAAAAAAAAAATATATATATATATATATATATATAAAATCAAAGTGTAAGTAATTCAAATAGCTCGAAATATTAAACAGGTGCTACCTATTTTATAGGAATCGAATCATTGATAATCATACTAAAAACATTACAAAATTAAAAAAAATATATTTAATTCATTCTCTAAAGAAATGAAAACAGTCCTAGTATACCACCTTTGGAGAAAGTAAGCAATGGGCGTCAAGAACACAGTAGCAATTATCAGTCGATATGTGACAATAACCATATGTTGGATTCCAGCATCAAGCACCACCTTGAGAAGTATGTTCATGGCGGCCAAAGCCAAATTAACGAGGATCATCACAAACATACATCTCCAAAACTCTCCACCATTGCACTTCATATTCACTCTCTTTTCCTCTCTTGCTATTTTCTGATAAGTCCTGATCAAGTTAGTGCTTATATATATGCACATAGAATGGAAAGAATATCTCCTTAACAAAAATTGGAAGACATGATTGAACTCTTAAATCATATCAAGCACTAGTTTTCTCTTTTCTTTTTCTACTTTAAATCACAGAATCTCTTGTGTAATAAACACGTTAGTGAAGTCATCATCACTTAATCTCAGAAGCTAATCAAGAATATATTCAGTATTTTGTGCCCAATTAAAATGTATATAATTATTAATTACTAGCATCTTGGAAAGCAAGGACAGATTCTAGATATCAATATTGGGTGTGTTTGGTTACCAGTAAAATCTTTCTGGGTTGAAATCCAGATTAATGGATGACATATGTATGGTCATTTCTCGAGAAAAAGAACGAAAACTAGAGAGCGAGAAGCATCTAATACTTTGTTTCAGAAAAAAAAAAAAAAGGATTGACATGTTGAGTACTGTTTAATTTTCTCATGGCTAATTGATTTAGTGATAAGAACATTACGCCAAATTTTTCTAAGTAATTCAGCTGATGCTCGGATATAAGTCATTCGTAAGAGTATTCAGTTCAGATTGTATAATACGTTTTATTGTATTAACAATTCAAATTTAAGGCATAGTTTTTATTATGTTAAAAAGAAGAAAGATGATGAATTGAATATTGAGTGGGAGTGGGTTGTAGTGCAATTCACATCAAAGAGAAATAACAATAGAATTCAGCAAGGGAGAATGAATCTTCTTTTATGGGGATTACTTACACCAATATTGAAATCATTACTCCCACAAATACTGGTGTAAACTGAAGTATCAATCTCTTTTGTGGAAAGGATATTGTAATAAATAAAATTTTATCAACCAGACTAAATCTTGGATTTTATTAACATTTTTTTTTTTTTTTTTTTTTCTGGTTGTAAAATTAGTACATATAATTGAGAAAAAGAGAAAATAGACTAATTAATTTATTAGTTGACTGAACAAATTAAAATAGAACCACAGAATAAGTTATTTCTAGTCATCTGCACTAAGTTCTCTTCCATCCCTTCAACGATGTAAAGGCACCCACCTTATACCCACAACTTAATATTACAAATGCAAAGATATTGGATGTATATATACATACATGGAAACTATACTTTTTCATTACTGGGTTGTCGGCTAGTGAATGCATCCGTTGTTAAGTATGGCATATATGATTTTGATTATTTCTACTCCCATATCACTTTTCAAGACTTCCTTTTAGTTATATTGCACCAAAAAATTAAGCACATATTCATTCATTTGAATTGGAAAAAAAAAAAAGTGGTGTGTATCTTTTGGAAGTTTTAACTTTGTAGATAATATTCTCTCTGCTTTAGTGGTTTTTCTGCTGTCATTTTAATTTTTTACATTTAATTTATTCAATACACAAATTTTGATTTTGCTATATAAAAATATGATATATAATTAAAAACCCATTTCACAATTAAAATCTATATCCACACGTATCCCATTATTAAACACCTTCCGAATCTTTTAAAACCCGAACCCAACTCATCTTGAGTCCATATACGGCCTGGCCCACAAAAGCTCAGGCCCAAAAAAGCTGCTCCAATAAAACGACGCCGTTTTAATTTTAGATAACAATGACCAAGTCCAATTTAAAATTAGATGAGACTTCTTCTGGTTAACATATTTAAAACCTTAGTGAGTGGTTGGTGCCTTTTTTAATATACGTGTTTTAATTTAATTGTTTATTTATATTATTTATTATTGATATTTATCCATTTCTAATTTTAAATACCAAGTTGGTGAAACCAGTTTAACCCTTTTAAGAAAAAAAAAAAATTCTCTTCTCAAAATAGGAAAGTAATTTGCGTACTCGCATCGTTACAGAAATTAAAAATAATAATAATTTAGTTATTCTTATTAAATTTAATATTATTATGATTCTTAATTTTTATATAAAAATTTCAGAAATTTTAATAAAATAAATTAGAATAAAAAATATTAAGACTCGATTACAATGTAATTAGTAGTAGTTTAAATACTAAAAATAATAATTTACCTTAAAATATTAAGTTTGAATAAGGATATAAAGTCTAAAAATTTTAAAACATGATTTGATATGCTTTGTTGTTTTTGGACGTCTTAAACTTGCTATTTAAGGGAATAGTAAGCTCAATTTGTCGATAATACTAAAACAAATAGAAAATAATTAAGATCTAAAAATATGGTACGAGTGCTGATAGAGTGTTACATAATTAATATTTAAAGTACGAGTTTTTGAATTAAAAAAAAAAGATTAATTACCATTTCAAAAAGTAGATTAATTAATTTCTTAAATATTTTTTTTAAAAAAAAATTAAAACTTTATAATTTTTTTGTATTAATTTACAAAGACTAATTATTTTATATGATGTCATTATTTTTAAAAAGTTTATCTTATTCTCAATACATAAAATATAAGCTTGCGAAACATATTTAAAATGAAAAATCTGACATTATCGTAAAACCCTAAAAATTAATAACTTCAAATCAAATAATTAAACAAAATCCGGAATACTAAAATGTGAAAAATTCAGAAATATTTAATATAAAGAAGCCAAAGCAGAGTACATTAAGCTCCTGGCTGAAAATTTTAATGGCGGAGAAGTCAATGAGACCAAATGTTTTACCGCCTTTACTGTACTCTTCTGTTTGATTCACGAGCTCTTTTCAGTGGGGCTACCCTTACGATAATTATCACCCAGCAAAGAAAAATCGACGGTTTCATTCTTTATTTCCAATTTGCTTTAAGAAAGCCTCCAACGACGACCCCTTCCTCCATTCCCACACTTGCAGTTTCTTTTTGTCAATCGGTTCACCAGCTTTATTGATTCTTGATCCGCAATCAGAAGTAAAGGAAGCATTTTTTTTTTCATACAAACTGTCACTGATCGTCTTGGGTTCTTGTTAGGATCTTTCAGTTAACCAGGTAGAATTTCTTTGATACCGTTCATGGGTTTTTTTTCTTTTTCTTGTTTTTCTGCTTATGACAAAATCTTGATGCTCTTTATGTTCTTCTGGTTATTGGCTATGTGAATGTTTTCTTCTTCTTCTCGTTTAGGTGGGTTTGGTTTCTTGTATTAAGTCTTTTGGAGTTGATTCATGTTTCTGATTGTGTGTTCATCAAGGAGTTGATTTGATGATGAGCGTTCGATGAGGAAATGGGTCTTGGTACTTTGATAAGTATGTGAATGTGGGTTTTGGGAGCGTAAATATGGTTAAGAGATATTTTGGAAAATACAGGAAAATGAATTCGATTGGATTTTGTTTTCTAGTTGGTTCAATGCATATCCTTTGACACAGGCGCTAGCAAACATCTCATTTGTGTGCCAATGGATGAATTTTTATCTTTGTTTGAAGATATTTTGTGCACCGAAGTTTTTTCTATGTATCAAACCTTTTAAGTTTCTACGTCGAGAATGCAAAATCTGAGCCTTTTTCGACAAGGAACACCTGTTAGAAATAAGGCAAAAACAACAAGCAAGCAATTAAATGGACTACTGGTGATGACATCAATTTCACTTTGGATGATAACGAATTTAAAAACTTACAGAATCATGCAAATGAATGTTGAGATGTGTTCATGTGGCTGTTTCTGGTATTAGTACAGGAGTCAGTTCGTTTATCTAAATAAAATATCTGACGTTTGAAGTTCACAAAAAATTAACTCACTATAGTATTCATTTGTGCCCTCATTTATGACAGTGAGCCTGGAGCATTGTGCCCTGCAAAATGTTTACACTATCTAAATTTCAAAAGAAGCCTAAGAATGGTTCATAGAGGTGATTTGGTTGTTATTGGTATCTCAGTTGGTGTGGCCCTTGGTATCTTGATAGCTGCGCTTCTGTATTTTGGCATAAGGTGGTATAGAAAGCTTGCTCGTCTTCAACGGTGTTCAAATGAGCGAAGTCTTACAGACCTTCCAATACGCACAAATGGCTTAGGTACAAGCACTGACTTTAGTGCGTCTCTCTCAAGTTCCATAGCTATTCAGGGAGCAGAATACCCACACAGAAACGGTCAGCATTCATGGTGGAACCATCATAGTAAAGATCAGTTTGCTTCTGCTTCGGGCATACCTAGATATGCCTACAAGTGAGTGAAATTACGAACTCTCCTGTTCCTTGCATATTCTAAAACCATTTAAGATATCTTTTGCATGAGTAATTCATGATGAGCACAGGGTGCCATTCTACTGAAATTGCTCATTATCTCAATCTTGTGGCCTTGTCTTACAGTTTGTTTTTCTATCTTTCTTGCCATATATTTACATGAAACTGAGAAATCTTTTTCCGTTTAAGGTAAAGTATTTGTATCGGTAACCTTATGAATTATACCTTTCAGAGATATACAGAAAGCCACTCACAACTTCACAACTATTGTGGGACAAGGGTCTTTTGGTCCCGTATACAAAGCAGCAATGCCTACTGGAGGAGTCGCTGCTGTAAAAGTGCTTGCTTCTAATTCACATCAGGGGGAGAAAGAGTTCCATACAGAGGTAATTGTGAATTGTTGATATTATCATTTATGGTAGAAGAGGAAGGTTATAATGATCTATGTATATATAATCCATCCATCCACCTTCATCTATCTATCTATTTATCTATCTGTCTATCTATCTATTTATCTATCTATCTATCTATTTGTCTATCTGTATATATGCATATGTATATCTATGTATATTTCTTTTGGTATGAAGTAATCTGTACAGAAGTTCAAGTGATAACTTAATCTATCTATTTATCTATTTGTCTGTCTGTCTATCTATCTATCTATCTATCTATCTATCTGTTTATCTGTATATGTGTGTGTGTGTGTATATATGTATATTGAAAACAAGTATAAGAGAGGGGGTAGCTGTGTAAGTGTAAGTTAGGCAGCCCCCATTTGGAATTGTTGGGGGGAGGAGTTTGTTAGATCCTAGATAAATTTGCGAAGTTACTTATTAGTAGGATATCTCTCTCTTTATCTCCCATTTAATATTATTAGGATAGCTTATTGCCATATGAGAAACTCACTTCATTTGCTTGCTTGGATCTAAAGGAACTGGAGGTTTCTTTTGCTAACTTTTTAATATGGACTTCCCACTATTGACCCTGTCCGTTCTTTTGTAGGTAAGTCTCCTAGGAAGGCTGCATCATCGGAATCTAGTGAACTTAGTTGGATATTGTGTGGATAAAGGACAGTACATGTTAATTTATGAGTTCATGAGTAATGGGAGCCTTGCAAATCTTCTATATAGTAAGTCCTGAAAAACTTTTAAGATTTAAAAGCTATTGCTTGTTATAGCTCTTTACTGGAAGATGTCCAATGTTTGCAAAGAATATTATTACTGATTGAGCTGTAAAGCATATTATACTTGTTTTCAGGTTCACGATATTGTTCTTTAAGAGCTTAGAACCATTTTATGGTATTTCCCTATTTGATGAATTTTTCCATTTAAACATACTTTAAATTTAGACTTGTTTACTTCACCTGCATCGTCTATATGCAGGATGAAATGTCAATTATTGAGCAGAAGTGGCTAATAGATTGATGCATATTGAGTTTTGATACAAAAGGGGAAAAAAGAACACTAAATTTTATCAATGATTGGGAATTATATATCTCTTAAATCCAATACTGATCATAATAGCTCAGATTATGCCGTTGTAATTTTAGTGGCATTAATTTTTTCCTTTCTAATTGTGTTAAGAGTTTTTAATGAGTTAAATTTCTATTTAATTTTTAATTCCTATTGCCTATTACATTATAGGTTACAAATACCCTTGTAATTTCCCTTAAGTGGTAGTCTTATTATTCAACACCATATTTAGAAATTTATCAGTAGACTTCCTGTGTATGATTGTGTTGCAATTAAAACTCACCTTAGATTCTCAAGGGAACCTCAAATGTCTTGTGCTTTCCTTTGATTTTCCT
>NW_019014678.1:2710318-2725739 GCF_000150535.2 Carica papaya | reverse complement strand
TTTCGACCATTTTCGGCCGAATTCGGCCAAACTCGCATTGATTCCTGCGATAAAGCACCCCTAGGGCCCTCGGTGGGCCAAAAAATACGAAAAATCGAGACTTACAAGTGGTGGAGCTCTAGGGTGCGGCGGCTTCTCCGGCGCGAGTCGCGATTTGATGTTTTGCTCCGGTCAACCTGTAGAGAAAAGATGGTGGTCACAGTGGTGTAAAAATTACATCAAACAGGAACCAGGAAGGGCCTCTCGGAGGCAAAAATCGAGAGAAGCCGCGGCGGCGCCGTTGGACTTCGGCGGTATTTTCCAGCCGATTGGCCAGTGATTTGGCTTCGATTTGGCCACAGGTGGATTCAGTATCGAAAAACGAGCCCATGGGAGAAATTTTACCTCGTTTGGCGGTCAAAAAATCCTCTGGTGTGGCAGCGGCCGACTCCACCGGTGACTAGGTCGTCTTCTCCGGCGAGGTACTGGCGGCTAGGGTTTGGGGTTGGGTGTGGGTGAGGTTATTTATAACCTTTCCCTTTTAATCTCAGCCATCCATCACGATTTAATCTGGGCCATCCATCGCGATGCGATCTGGGCCGTCCGTGCTCGCGGAAACGGATCTGAGCAGTCCGATCACGCACACGTGGATCACTCACGTGGCCCCGTCCTGTGTGGCTTCCCAGGTCAGCGTTCCTGCCACGCGGCGTGTCCTGGTTGGCTGGGGCTGCTAACGCGGCGTATCTTTTGTAAATTGCGTTTTGACCCCTGATTTTCGATTTTCTTTTCAAAAACACCCTCAGAATCTAAATTTTCACCCATTTTTTCCAAAATCATTTTCAATTAATTCCCAAAAATAATTTTACCTAATTTTATCATTATTATTATTTTTATTTCTATTAAATTAAATTAAATTAAATTAAACATATAATTATTACAAAATAAATTAACTATTAAAATAAAATAAAATCCAAAAAAATTTCCAATACAAAAATAAAAATAGTTTTGGGGTGTTACAACTATCTACCCCTTAAAGAAATTTGGTCCCCCCAAATTTGTTTCTTGCTCTTGACCGAACAAATGGGAATATTGGCTCTAAAGTCTGATTCTAACTCCTAGGTAGCCTGGTACTTCCTCATAAGATAAGTCCTCTCGGAGTGGAAGCGGTTCATGAGCCAAGATATGAGAGGGGTCCGGGTTGTACTTATGTAGCATGGACACGTGGAACACATTATGGACCTTGAAGAGCTCTGGAGGCAGTGCTAGTCTGTAGGCAGCAGTACCAATCATGTCTAAGATTTCAAAAGGTCTAATAAATCGGGGGTTCAATTTTTCCCTCCTGTTGAACCTACTAATTCCCTTGAAAGGAGTGACCTTAAGGAACACCCGGTCGCCTTTCTCAAACGCTAGATCTCTCCTCCGGGTGTCCGCATAACTCTTCTGCCTGCTCTGAGCCGTCTAAATGTTCTTTCTGATTTTAACTATTTTAGACGTGGTCTCCTCTACCAACTCCGGGCCGAATAATTTTCTATCGCCCACTTCTTCCCAACAAATCGGTGATCTGCATGGGCGCCCATATAACGCCTCATACGGAGCCATGCCGATACTCGCTTGGTAGCTGTTGTTGTAGGCAAACTCTATCAGGGGTAGATGGTCGTCCCAATGGTCTCCAGAGTCAAGGACACAAGCTCGGAGCATATCCTCAAGTGTAGAATTGTCATTTCTTATTGTCTATTAGTCTAAGGATGGAAGGTAGTACTGAGAGACAACTTTGTTCCCATGGCTTGCTGAAAGCTACTTCAAGACCGATAAGTGAACCTGGGGTCCCTGTCGGATACCACTGTCACTGAACTCCGTGCAATCTGACTATTTATCGGATATACATTCTTGCCAACTTGTTCAAGGGGTCGGTCATCCTGATGGCCAAGAAGTGGGAAGATTTGGTAAGCCGGTCAACAATTACCTGGATGGCGTCATGTCCTGAACGTGTCTTGGGTAATCTCGTTACGAAGTCCATAGTGATGTGTTCCCACTTCCACTCTGGGATCGGTAAAGGCTGAAGTAGCCCACTTGGGCACTGATACTCTACCTTGACCTGCTGACATACCAAACATTTGGATACAAAGTCGGCTATGTCTCTCTTCATTCTATTCCACCAAAACCGGGGTCGCATGCTTTGGTACATTTTGGTGCTTACGGGATGCATGGCAAACTTCGAGGTGTGGGACTCTGTCATGATGTCTCTCTTTAACTCACTGTTGTCTGGGACACACATCCTGTCTTGGAACCGGAGTAACCCATCAGCAGAGACTCAGAATTCTGAGCTCGCTCTCTGTTCTGCATCATTCTTACGGGCTACTAGGGTGGGGTCGACTGACTGGGCTTCCCTTATTCTCTGTATTAACTCGGGCTGGATGGTCAGACGGCCCAAACATGCGACTCACTTCATGTTCTGAAGCCGAACCTGTTGTGTGGCCCCAATTTGCTTGCGTTCTAAAACCATTAAGTGGGCTAAGATACCTGCACTTTTCTTGCTGAGGGCATCTGCCACCACGTTGCCCTTACCCGGATTATACAAGATATCACAATCATAGTCTTTAAGGAGTTCCATCCACCTTCTCTGATGCATGTTGAGATCCTTTTGAGTGAATATGTGCTTCAGACTCTTATGATGGTATAGATCTGAAAGGTCTCTCCGTATAAATAATGGTGCCAGGTTTTCAAGGCGTGTATGATTGCGGCAAGTTCCAAGTCATGGGTGGGGTAATTTTTCTCATGATTCTTTAACTGTCTGGACCCATAGGCTATGACCTTCCCATGCTACATCAGGACACAACCCAGGCCTAGATAGGAGGCATCACTATAAACTGTATATCCCCCCGATCCACTCGGTAAGGCCAGTACGGGTGCAATGGTCAGTCGCTCATTTAATTCTGAAAAAATTCTCTCACAGTTCTCATTCCACTCAAACTTGGAATTTTTCTTTGTGAACCGGGTTAGGGGAGCCGCTAGACTAGAGAATCCTTCGACGAACCTGCGATAATAACTTGCCATCTCCAGGAAGCTACAGATCTCCTTAACTGATGTCAACTTCTCCCAGCCAAGTACCGCTTCAACCTTTTCAGGATTCACTAATACTCATTTCTTCGATATGATGTGCCCTAGGAAGGCGGTCTGCTCAAGCCAGAATCTACACTTACTCAACTTTGCATATAACTTCTTTTTTCTGAGGACCTGCAAAACTTGGGCAAGATGGTGAGCATGTTCTTCTCTACTTTTTGAGTAGACTAAAATGTCATCGATGAACACGATAACAAATTGATCCAAGAACTCTCTGAAGACCCTGTTCATTAGATCCATAAAGATTGTCGGGGCGTTAGTTAGCCCAAATGGCATGATCAGGAACTCATAATGTCCGTACCTGGTTCGAAAGGCCGTCTTAGGGATGTCTTCTGTTCTTATTTTCACCTGATTGTAACCTGATCGCAGGTCTATTTTGGAGAAGACCTGCGCACCCTGTAGCTGATCGAAGAGGTCATCAATTATGGGAAGGGGATATTTGTTCTTGATTGTGACCTTGTTCAATCCTCTGTAATCAATACACAGTCTCAATGTTTCATCTCCCTTTCTGGCAAACGCGACTCCGGCACCCTAAGGAGACACATTGTGTCTAATAAAACCACTGTCTTGCAATTCAATGATCTGTTTCCTCAACTCTTCCATCTCAACGCAGCTCATGCGGTAAGGAGCAACCGGAATGGGCTGGGTGTCTGGTTGTAGATCTATAGTGAACTCAACTTCCCTGTCCACTAGTAGTCCGAGCAGTTCGTCCGGAAACACATCTGAAAAGTCTTGGACTACTGGAATCTCTTGGATACAAATTTTCTTCTTGAGCTTGCCTAGTTAGAGAAAATAGCAAGGTTAAAGTACTTAAAAATTAAGGAAACTTGCCATCAAGGAATAAGTATCAAATGATTTTATTAATTTGTAAATGGCTCCTCATTAGGAGGATTGAATACAATCTTCTTGTTAAAGCAATCTATGGTGGTGTGATACGCCGCTAGGCAATCTATCCCTAAAATTACATCAAAATTCCTTGTGTCTAACCCTATTAGGTCTACACTCAGTTTCCTATTTGCTATCTCCACGGCACAAGCCCTGTAGACAACTTCCCCTAATAGTGTTTCACCCTCAGCAGTAGACATAAACAACATTGAATCAAGTTTATCAGGTGATACATTAAGTTTGTATGCAAAAACATGTGAAACAAATGAATGCGATGCACCAGTGTCAAATAAAACATGAGCAATATGGTCACAGATAATGTACATACCATGTACCATGTCTGGGTCGGCGTTGGCATCCTGCTGGGTGAGGTTGTAAGCCCTACCCTGAATAGGAGGTCTACCTTAATTCTGGTTCCTCGGGCACTCTCTCGCATAGTGCTAGGCACTACCACATATGCGACAGGTCTTGTTGAGGCGGTAGCATGGTCGGTCCCCATGATCCCTGCCGCAATGCTGGCAGATCTTTCCACGTGCTGCCCCTGGAGCCTGAGGAGGGGCCTGGATCACTTATCTGGGCCTCTTATTTGGTTGGACTAGCGCAGTAAGTGCTGGTTTGCGGGGTGGAGCTGAGCGTCGGTGACTCCCTACTGACTGAGGACGGGTGTTGAAACTCCTCTCCACAATCTACGTCTTTGCTAGAACGGCCGAGTATGTCTTGAGCTCCAGTACCATTAAGTGTTGCTTGATCTCTGGGCGGAGGTTCCACTAGAATCTCTTGGCCTTCCTGCCCTCATCCATTAATGTCTCCGGGGAGTATCGACCCAACTCTAGGAACTTACGAGCATATTCCGATACTGTCATGTTTTCCTGGACCAGCTAAACAAACTCCATCTCCTTTAGGTGTCGGATGTGCTCAGGGAGATACTCCGCATGGAAGGCCGCTAAGAACTGCACCCAAGTGGCTGGTGTAGGCAGGGTGGTCTGCTTGAGCTCCCACTAACGACCTGCTTCCCCTACCAACATATAGGAAGCAAGGGCAGCTCTCTACTCAGGAACCACTCCCAAGGTCTTGAAAGCTCTCTCAGTCTCCGCCAACCAGTACTGGGCATATTCGAAAGAGGATCCTCATGCAAAAGTGGAAGGGTTCAGTCTCATGTACCTCTCTATGTAGCTTGGGTCGATCAAGGAAGGAGCTGGATCTCGTGGAAGAGGGACTGGGCCCGGCTGGGGATAGACTAGGGGGCCCTGTGATGGCACCTGCTGATATAATGGGGGCATCGGATTGTACTGTGGTGGTGTCGGGCAGCACGGTGGCTGAGGCACCGGTTCATACTGCGACGGTGGTGTCGGGTGGTACTGTGGTGGAGCAGGCTCGTGCTGGGGTGGCTCGGGATCCACTTGCTGTAGCAGTGGCTCAACCTGTGGTAGTGGGGGAGGTTCGAGTAACTCCCTTCTCTCCTCTCGACCTTGCTGGACAGCAACGATCTTTTCCAATATCTCAAATATTCTGTCCATATCTTCCCGAAGCGAATCATCCCGAGCTGCTCAATTTAGTGGGGGTCTTCCTCTCCTCATTTCTTTACACCTGCATTTCACAAGGAAGGGTTGAGTAACGATTTATCGGTGGGTATTTCTCTAAGCATTATTGTGTAAGGGATGAGTCCGAGGAATATGGCTCTGATACCAACTATAACAACCCCGGAAATAAAAATGAAATGTATGTATTAAAAAGTTCTAAGTACGGAAGCGAAATAAAAATTTTGATTAATATCCCTTACACAATAACCGAAACATATTAAACGTATGAAAGAATAAACCAACTAAAGTAAATACTAGTAATGAATGCTATAAATAAATCTATGAAGTCCTTAGTCATCTATTCGTCGTCTTCCTGCGGGACGGGCTCGGGAACCAAATCCTCCTGATATGAAATAGTAAGTAAGGAATGAGTTACACTAGCCCAGTAAAGACATCACACTATCTCACTGCCATAGGAGTAAAGGTTGGTAGAAAACAAAATCGACCAAGTGAGCATAATTTATAACAAACTCATTTATTAATAATAAAAACTTTTGTTGTCCACTTACCTCGGTGAGATTCATGAAGACAATTTATGAAATACAATAACATCGTAAACATCATAAAATCATGCAGACTCTGTAACATAACACATATCATGCTCTTATTTTTCAATCATCAGACAACAATTTTCCTCTTTTATCAGCCTACTAGTATCCATAGGGATCCATAAGGAGGTCACCGCTACACGTGAACCATTCACATTGATAACTTGATTCCAGGGCCGTCCCCATACCCCGTTCGGTATGGGTGCCGAAAAAAAACATAAATCTCAATACCCCGTCTAGTATGAGGGTGAAACGGGCCGTCCCCATACCCCGTCCGGTATGGGCGCCAAAACACATAAGGTCTTCATACCCCGTTCGATATGAGAGACCACGTTCCCAGTAGGGTTTCCTACAGACCCGGTCCGTCCACCATCTCCCAGGATATCTTGGGCTGTCGACATTATCCATTTATCAATTCACATACCTTTTTTTATTTTTCTTAGTCTCAATTATCCAATCAAACATAAACACGTAAACCAGTAATGAACACCAAACAAGACAACAACGGGTTCACAATAATTCAAAACACAATAAACGAAACCGTGATTCATGCATACAAAACCCTATAATAAACACATCAAATACAATACTGCATTTAAAACTGTAAAATAGATCAAACAACAACTAACTGAAGAATACATCAGATTCGAGCTCCATTAGTAACCTTAACTAATTATACACACGTATTAATTCATGAAATGCCGTTTTATTATTTATTGAGCTTTAATACCGTGATAGAAAATAGGATAAGAAATCATTACTTGTTTCGGAGTCTGAAATCAGGTTCTCACTGCGCCTAGGAGCTGTCTCTAAATTCCCTGAATTTTTTTTCGGAAACTGAAATAAACTTCCGGTACGTACACATATCCTGAAAAAACTCAAAATCAGACCTAGGGCCTACTCGGCCATTCTCGAAAACTCCAGCACGGCGGCTACGCCATGCTCCGGCGACGGCGCCGCCGCCCGCGGCGGCGATCCGTCTCGGGTTGTCCATTTTCGGCCATTTTCAGCCGAATTCGGCCAAACTCACATTGATTCCTGCGATAAAGCACCCCTATGGCCCTCGGTGGGCCAAAAAATTACGAAAAATTGAGACTTACCGGCGGCGGAGCTCTCGGGTGCGCCGACTTCTCTGGCACGAGTCACGATTTGATTTTTTCTTCGGTCAACTTGTAGAGAAAAGGACGGTGATCATAGTGGTGTAAAAATTACATCAAACGGGAACCGGGAAGGGCCTCATCGGAGGCAAAAACTGAGGAAAGCCGTGGCGGCGCCGCT
This sequence comes from Carica papaya, assembly GCF_000150535.2. Next base: position 2,718,349 of record NW_019014678.1, on the reverse strand, counting down.
GGACTTCAGCGGTGTTTTTCGGCCGATTGGCCGGTGGTTTGGCTCTGATTTTGCCACAAGTAGATTCAGCATCGAAAAACGAGTCCAAAGGATAAATTTTACCTCGTTTGGCAGTCGAAAAATCCTCTGGTGTGGCAGCGGCCGGCTCCTCCGGTGACTGGGTCGTCTTCTCTGGCAAGGGTACTGGCGGCTAGAGTTTGGGGTTGGGTGTGGGTGAGGTTATTTATAACATTTCCCTTTTAATCTCAGCCGTCCATCACGATTTAATTTGGGCGATCGCGATTAAAATGGAAATAAATATGGACTGTCCATCGCGATGCGATCTGGGCCGTCCGTGCGCTCGGGAACAGATCTGAGCCGTCCGATCGCGCGCACGCGGATCGCTCACGTGGCCCCGTCCCATGTGGCTTTCCGCATCAGCGTTCCTGCCACGCGACGTATCCTGGTTGGCTGGGGCTGCTGACTGGGCTGCTGACGTGACGTATCTTTTCTAAATTGCGTTTTAACCTCCGGTTCAAAATTTTCACCCATTTTTTCCAAAATCATTTTCAATTAATTCCCAAAAATAATTTTACCCAATTTTATCATTATTATTATTTTTATTTCTATTAAATTAAATTAAATTAAACACATAATTATTACAAAATAAATTAACTATTAAAATAAAATAAAATCCAAAAAAATTTCTAATACAAAAATAAAAATAGTTTTGGGGTGTTACAATTCTCCATTTGATTGCTTGAAAACTTTGACCATGAACACATCATAAATCCATATTCTATTGTGTTTTTATCGATAATTTAAAATATTGTATGTACAGAAGCATTTTATTTGAAATTTTTGTTAATATATTTTTATTTTGATAGTTATGATGAGTTTTAATCAATTGTGTGTGGACTTATATGTGAGTTTATTATGCATAAATGATTATCAATTTAATTGAGTTTATTTAAAACTTATTTATTAAGGTTAGACGGATATTAAACTTTAATATATCAAATAAAATATGTACTTTTTATATATAAAGACCAAAAACTGTATTTATAATTTTGCGATGAGTCAAACTATAAATAATGAAAACTTAATAATATAAAAAGGTGATTATGGTTCCCAAATCATCATACTTATGATTTTTTTTATAATATATTATTTTGTCACCATAAATAAAAAGAGTGCGATAATTTTAAAAAACCACGTATTGATTTAAAAGAGTTGTCATAAAACGTGTAAATTATTATTTTTTGCTATAGATTCATGTACGTTTTCGTTTTTAGATTTAATCTCAGCCATTTAATTTGATACGAACATGTTTTAGATTTAAATTTAATTTATTTTGAAATTAGTACAAATTAAACCTGTGAAATAATGTTATTGGGAAAAATAAAGGTACTATTGTATTCAGTACATTAAAAAAAAAAAAATAGAGAAAGATGGAGAAAGGAGTTAAAAAGATGCATGCATGGATGGTAAGATGTGAGAGAAAGAGTTGTTGAGTTTTACAGAAGAAAAGTAGAAGATATTTTAGGAATTAAAAGAATATGTAGTCACGTGACAAATAATAAAATAAATAAAAGCTTTTTTTTTTTTGGGAATAAAAAGCTAAAAAAAAAAGTTAATACATTATTAATTCCTATAGATTTGTATATAATAATTTCTAAAGTGACATTTTATTTACTTAAAAAAAAAAAGAAAGAAGATTTGTACTCTATATATATATATATATAAAATATGTGATCTGATAAGAAAAAGTATACTTTTTTCAATTAAGATTGAGAAACTAATATTATTATATACATACTCAATATTTTATATGGATGTTTCCAAAGATTAGGTTGTACTCTCAACAAAAGAGAGTGAGTGATTAGAGTTTTAAGCTTTAGTATGAGTTTTAATTACTTTACATGCACATTCAGCAATATGAACTCATATTCATTTACATACATACATATATATATATACACACACACACTATCCTAATGCAGTAATTCACTTTTAGAAAGACAAAGACATTCATGATGATTGATTTTTCTTTTTGCCATTCTTGCTTCGTGACAAAGTTATATATTTTTACAATATGTTCTTGGCTAATTACTATGATTGCTGAAAAAGAAAAAAATATATAATAAAATACTCCAAACGCCACACACGGACCAACAATATATATAAATATATATGTATGGTTTTAGTTATAGAAACATAACTTTTTCTTTTATTATGTTATTTGTAATTTTATTTACAAAGTTGTAAAATCAGTTCAAAAATTAGAGTATAAAATTTATCTTATAAAGGTTTAGAGTCGGGAGCACCCAGAGATGCCGTCAAGGTCATTAAGAATTGTTACTGAGAATTAGTGAACGTTTGAAATAACTGATGTTTCTGTTGTGAGTTTTAAAAATATTATTAATATAATAATTTGTTAAAAACGCTTTAAATTATAGTTGTTCGATATTTAATAAAAATAACTGTAAAAAGTATTGTCACGTTAAATATTTAGAAATTTTATGTTTGATGAAAATGATTTTTAAGATTTTAGGTATAAATTTTTATTAAAGGCTAACTTTTTTTTTAAAAAAATTATAAACTATATTTTTTGTATTTAAATATATACCAAACCATATTTTGATTTTAATTTGTATCAAAAATATTTTTTATTTTATCTATTTAATTTTAAAACGTAAAAATTAAAGTTAAAAACTACCTTAAATGAGACTTTAGAGTACTTGGGCAAGATCAAATCTCATTAGAACAAAATTTTTAGTGATTTATTTACATTTACGATACTTACAAAAAGATTTATTATAATATTTATAAACATCGATGTTGTAAAATTTTTGATAATTTTAATTAATCTAAATGTTAATTTTATATATCAATTAACAAAAAAGTTTATTTCCTAAATGTTTGAATCAAAATATTTAAATACATTATGACGACGACGACGATGATTTAGATTCGATGACATTACACAATTAAAGATTGTTTCGATTCATAGTTCTAAAATTGTAATAAATTTTACCCAAGAAAGGTGAAGAAACAAACTTCCAATTAGATGAAACATAAGAAGATTTGAAAGCACATACATGAATATTTATAGTTTTAAAAATTTAAAAAATATATTTTAAATTTTTTGAATATAAATTTATAAGTGATATTTTTAAAAAATACAACCTCTTTGAAAACATATATAATATAGAAAATATATCACACACCTATATTCCATGACTCAAATAACAATGGATACTTTGTTCACCCATGTAGAAAAAAAAAAAAAATAATAATAATAATAATTTGCAGGGACTGAAAGGTAGAAATTTAAGGCTGTGTTTGGTTTGACCCAGAGGCTAATGCCATTATTGAAAGCCAAAGTTGCATTTAATTATGAAACCTCTCACTTTTCCCTTTTTCATTCTCATCCCCCACCAATTATTCATATAACTCCAAAGATTCTTTTTCCCACTCAACATTATAAAACGACAAACATAACATGGGATTTTAGCCTATATACTTTTTACATTTGTATTACCAAATTTTCACCTAATTCACATCACTTTATGTGTTAAACAAATTTGCATTACCCAAATTATAAAAAAAAAAAAAAAAAAAAATTGTTGTCATGCACTATTTCAATGAGTTAATAAGTTATGATTTTTCACTAAATCGTACATATTTTACTTATAAAAATGTAAATTTTAAGTTATAAATTATATTTTAGAGTTAAATTTTATGATTTTTTATTAAAAGATTATATTATTATTAACGTACATATACTATATTTAATTAATAAAAAGGTACGAATTTATATTTAAATAAATTAAGTGAATTATAATACTGTCGGCAAAATATGTCACCAAAATTAGGTCTCCTTATGCACTAATATATTTGAAAAAAAAAAAAAAAATTAAAAATTTGTTTAAAGAAAACTAGATTTTTTATTTCAAAATATTATTTATTTTATTTTTGAAAATCTTATATATATATATATGTGAATAAAAAATTAAAAAGCTAATTCATAAGAATTATTTATAAATAAACTATTTAGTCATGTTATTTTGTTAGACCAACCTTATAATTTTCCATATCATCCACTAACATGCATTTCCCGTTGATCGTAAAAACTATGTTTACTAAATTAGTAGGAAAGAAATTGAAAAACAGAAAAAAAAAAAAAAAAAGAAAAGAAAATATTTTTGCTTCGTTTGGAGAGTGCAACGCACGCGCTACGAAAGAGAGTGGATAAGACACGGCAAGATCTTTGAAAATAGCGTGTCTGATCTTTACAACCCCACTCTTCCTCAGTAGTTCAGAGAACATATCTCACACGTGTCAACTCGCGTCTCCCGTCCCTCCCCCCTCTCAGCCTCTGTGACTCTACCCTTTGACTCTTTCACTTCCCTGTTTCTTCGCTTTCTCCCCCCTAGTTTTTCTGTTTCTTCAAGATTTCTACACGTTTCTTGAGAGACTTGACACAGGGAAGAAGAAAAAAAAAAAAAAAAACCCTGTAAGAGAAAGAGAGAGAGAGAGAGTTAACTATGAAGGGAGAAGGGAAGATGTTTTTCAAGTCAAGAATGAAATGGGTTGGTCTGGTTGGGCTTGTTCTTTCAGCTTTTTCCCTCTTTGTGCATATATTGCTTTCCAGATTCACTGAGCAGGGTTTTGCCGAGTATCAGTCTTCAATCACAATTTTTTCCTGGAGACCCATCTTTGAAAATGCAGACATTGCCAGAAATGTAAACAACAAATTCTCCCAAAGATCTCTTCTTTCTCTTCTTTCTTTAACTTCTTTTTACCATTCCATTGCCGTCTTCATTTTGTTTCTCTTGCAGATTTGGTGATCCAAATTGGGTAATTTTCTGGGTTTGGATGGGGGAAAGTTTTTGCCTTTCCTTTTTGAAAAGGGCGTCTGTTGTTTTCGGCTCTTGAGTTTTTGATGCTTTTGCCTTATAAGGCTTTTTTGGATCCATGTTGGTTATGGAAACTTCTAAGGCTACGACTACCAACAGTTTTGTTTGTTTCCTTAAATAAGCTTGATTTCGTTTTCGTCTCTAGTTTGATGCCTTCTTTTTAATTGCTTCAATAATTACTCGTCACTGTGGGTAACACATTGTGTACCTTGTTATCTGCTCTGGCTCCCGTGTACTTTGTGCGTTCTGGTTTATGGTTGTATATATAATTATGTACAGTAATGGTTTTTTACTGTGTTGTTTTAATCATTGATATGTCTCGCAGAGTCCATTGTACAGAAGACTTTGGGGTCCAGTAAGGCATCTTGAGTCTATACATCCAGATGCAAATCCTAGAGGGGATTATGCAGGTAAGCTTCCATTTGCATCTTCGTGTTACCATTTCATTCTTTATAGGTCTTCTTTAAAAGATATGGAAGAAAAAATATCTTCCACTCAGCCTGTTTTGATTTGTAATTTTCCTTTTTCTGCTGGTTTTATTTATTAATCTAGGTAGACTAAGATTTAAAATCGTCTCTGAATGGATATAAAGAGTTCGAAAGATAAATTTGAAAATGCTGCTGAATCAATTTGAATTGCTGGTCATGTTAACTTTTGCCCCCTTCTTCTTTTATTGAAAAAATGGAAGTGAAGGATAACTAAGTTAATTCTTTGCTTTCCATTATGGTGCCTCCTGTTAAGCTGGTCTAAAATTGTTCTTAGTTGATGATTTGTAAGAGATGAGTTTGAAATCTTGAGACTTGTTTCTTAATGCTCATTATATTTCCTTGATCCCTATCATCGTAGAACTGTGAATATATGCAGTCTTCTGGAATTGAATTTCTCCATGTCTCGTTTGGCCTTAGAAGGTTGTAGTTGGAATTTGTGAATTTAACAGGAGGTATTCTGAGTGGAAGTGGACTAAAAGTAGTTTATTGTTTGTTATGCCGCGGAACATCTAGCATTTCCTTACTGTCACTTGCAAGGGTCTCCAAGTGCAAAATTGGCCAAGTTAATTTATCTATTTTCAGTAATCAAGTGAATTTGTGTGGCTCCTCCTGTCATATTTACAAGGTTGCAATTCACAGAAAAATTCATCCAGCGATGGCTTATTTTCAGTGGATCTCGAATCTAGATTTGTCGTGTGTATGTAAAGTTTTAGATATTGAATACTGGTGGTTCCTTTTGATGATTGTTCACAATCTTATAGTATGCGGTTTCTATGAAGTAATAATATATCTCGTATTTGTGCAAGTATACAGAAATTTATGAAGAATATTTTCCTGCATTAGTTAAAGTTTGATTACTTCTAGTTCTTTCTTTTTGAGAATTTTTTGAAGCATCGTTCTCCTTTTAACAAAAGTGTGCTTATGATAGAGCCCACATCACGGTCAAATGGATTTATTTTTGTCAGGATACAAGGTGGTTTCCATGATATAAGGAACTCGGTGAGGATGGCATTTTAACTTGCTTACTTGTTAGTGAATTTGACTTTCAAAAAAAGAAAAATGTAACTTGTAAGTTTTATCTTTGTGTTTCAGATTTGTGACGTGGTTGTGATTTCCCGGCTTCTTAATTCTACCTTGGTTATTCCTGAGATACAATCGACAACAAGCAGTAAAGGAATCAGGTTGACATTTAGATGATTGTTAAAATTTTGAATCTACATTGTAGTTATTCTTAGTGTAGCCAGTGAGTATTGTTGGTCAATTTTGTTATCTGTGTATTGCAGTTCGCAGTTCAAGAGTTTTGCTTATCTCTATAATGAGGAGCAGTTTATGGTGGCATTGGCAAAAGACATTCGCATTGTTAAAACCCTTCCAAAAGATCTTAAACAAGCTAGAAGAAAGAAGGAGATCCCTGTGTTTAGAGTGCCATATGCAGCTTCACCTTTTTACTATCTGCACCAGGTTCTCCCCATACTGAGAAAGCATTCAGTGGTTGAACTAGTGGTTTCTGATGGTGGATGCTTGCAGGTACTAAAGTTGTCACCTTTCCTTACACTGACTGGGATTTGAACCTCTTTATTTACTCTTAGCTCTATGCAGGTACTTAAAAGTTTTTAACCGCATGCTCACATTTGAATTTGTACATAAACTAAACTTCTTATAGTATTCATTTTTACGCTCTTCCACTGACTGGTTTGAATCTTTTAGAGTATGTTGTTTCAGTAAGGACATATCCAAACTCAATTGTTATCAGTTTAAACAATATCCATATTCTGTGCTAGTTCATTTTGAGGTTTGCTTCTTTCACGAGTACATATAAGAAAGTAGAAGTAGGCAAGTGGTTAACCTGCATGTTGTAAATAACATTTTGGACATTATTCCATTTATAATTTAGGGTACGTATCTGAACTCCAAATTTGACTGTAAGATGACTGATTTGTTTTATAAATGCTGTGACTCAAGTTTACTTCTACTGTCTTCCTTCATGTTTTCAGATTATGTGCCCATTTTCACTTTTGACATCAAACTTTCCTTTGCATCATATTCAGTCTTAAGGACATGAATGTGCCGAATGATGTTTGCTGCAGTTGCTAGTGGTTAGTTAACTTTTGTGGTATATGCCAGTGTCTTTTATATGTCTGTCATTTTTTTTTTTAATTAATGAAATGAGACTAGGTTTCATGTTCTGAAAGGTAAATTCTTCTTGTGAGACTGGCATTGCATGGAGAAGTTGTTATATTCACCTTGTGTAGGAGTTCGGTGCTTTTGATGTCATTTTGCTAGAAAAATGCTCATAATTTCATATCTTTATAACATCAATATCGGTTTTCTGTGTGTGACCAGGCCATCCTTCCGCCTCATCTTGAAGAGTATCAAAGGCTTAGATGTAGGGTTGCTTTTCATGCCCTTCGGTTTCGGCAGGATGTCCAAGAACTGGCTGCTAAAATCTTACAAAGGTCAATCAGTGCTCAGTATTTGGGATTATCATAAAAGTTCTTTTTGGTTTTTCATTAATTTCTAATGTCTGTTTCAGGCTAAGGGCTCCTGGACGACCATTTATTGCCTTTGATCCTGGTATGACAAGAGAAGCTTTAGCATATCATGGTTGTGCCGAACTGTTCCAGGTACTTTATTCAATCCTT